>BQNB010080061.1:0-30046 GCA_026074375.1 Tanacetum coccineum
TTTCTTACTTGTCTTAAAATAGTCTCCCAAAGGCTGGCATCTAGCCTCTGCATCCTTTATATTAAACTTCTCTAAAAACTTCCCTATGTATTTCTCCTGGGATAGCCTTAGAGTACCCTTTGTTTTATCTCTAAGGATGCTCATGTCTAGAATCTGCTTAGCGGAGCCTAAATCCCTCATCTCGAATTTTTGAGACAACTGTCTCTTGAGCTTCTTGATCTCTGCCATGTAGAAGCCTGCTACCAGCATGTCATCAACATATAATTGAGGATGAACCAACTTTCTTTAAGTAGCAACAATGGTCCATAACACATCTCTTGTACCTTGCCCTCTGCATAAAACTGTCAAATTTCAAGAACCATTGTCTCGATGCTTGCTTTAATCCCTACAGACTTTTCTTTAATTTACACACGAGGTTTTCTTCTTTCCTAGCTGACTGAAAACCCTCTGGTTGTGTCATGTAGATGTCTTCATCAAGGTCACCATGTAAGAAGGCTGTCTTGACATCTAATTGCTTTAGATGCAAGTTCTCTGCGGCTACAATACTCAAGACTAACCTGATTGTAGTCATTTTCACAACTGGAGAGAAGATCTCATTGTAGTCTACCCCCTGTTTCTGTTGGAAACCCTTAACTACCAATATAGCCTTATACCTTTTCTTGCCATCCTGCTTTTCTTTAACCCTGAACACCCACTTGCTCTGTAATGCCTTCTTTCCTGCTGGTAATCTGACTAAGGACCAAGTCTGGTTCTTTTCAAGTGAAACCATCTCTTCATTAATAGCCTTCTTCTACTGTACGAATTCTTTGCTACTCAAGGCTTCTGAATAAGACTCTGGTTTACCATTCTCTGTCAGTAGCAAATAGTTTGCTGATGGAGAGTACCTTACTGGAGCCCTGGACTCTCTGGTGGATCTTCGTAACTGTGGAGTCTTAGAGCCTCCCTTTCCTCAGAGGATGATCTGTCTTTAGAGTATTCTTCATCTGATCTTCCACTATCTTCGAAGCTCCTACTGTTTTCGGACCCCTCACTCGTATCTGAGCTCTCACCTAGGCTTTAAGTAATTTCTGAACTCAACCCATGCTCTGTAACTATGTTTTTATTTGCAAGGTTCTCTGGCGAGTCTTCCAACACCACTTGATCCTTCTGATTTGGCTTAGTTAAGTTACTAGAATCTGTTGCAGCCTTGGCTCCATATAGAGAGTCCTCATTAAATGTGACATCTCTGCTTCAGACGACCTTGTGGCTCTTCGAATCCCAAAAGCGATATCCCATCTCATCTGAGCCATAGCCTATGAATGTGCACTTCACAGACTTTGCATCTAGCTTATCTCTTGCAACATCTTTCACCTTAACGTAGGAGTCACACCCAAATACCCTCAAGTGTGCGAGACTAACTTCCTTCCCTTGCCATTCCTCTTCTGGAATTCAGAACTCTAAAGGCACGGAGGGTCCGCGATTAATTAAGTAAGCTGCCGTAGTAACTGAATCTTCCCAAAACATCTTTGGGATCCCTGCATGAAGCCTCATACTCTTTTCTCTCTCATTCAATGTTTGGTTCATTCTTTCAGCAACACCGTTCTATTGAGGTATTTTCGGGACTGTTTTCAGCATCCTAATCCTGTTTTTGGCACAATACTCAATGAACTCTTGGCTACTATACTCTTCACCATTATCGGATTTCAAACACTTCACCTGAAGGTTTGTTTCATTCTCCACTGTAGCCTTCCACTTCTTAAAAGTGTTGAATACCTCAGATTTCTTTTTAAGATAATAAACTCATACCTTCCTGTTGCTGTCATCGATAAATGTAACATAGTAGCGGGATCCGCCTATTGATGCAACAGATGTAGGGCCATAGACATCTGTATGAACTAGCTCGAGCCTTCGTAGTTTTCTTGTATTCCCAAACTTTACGAAGCTTACCTTCTTTTGTTTTCTCAATACACATGGCTCACAAAAGCCTACAACAGCCTTTTGTAAATCTAGAATCATACCCTTCGAAGCTAGAATCTTCATACCATTCTCACTTATGTGCCCAAGCCTCTGGTGCCATAGAGCTGCGTTGCCCCTACCATCAATAGCTGCGTAATCCTATCGGAGGGTACCTCAACCATATACAGGCTTCCACGTTTGTTCCCACGAGCTACCACCAAACTACTTTTAGTAACCTTCCACTGCTGGTCTCCGAAGCCTATGTGGTACCCTTCCTCATCAAGCTGCCCAAGAGAGATTAACCTTTTCTTTAGGCTTGGAATGTACTTAACATCCTTCAGAGTCCAACTTGTACCAAAAGAAGTTTTAAGGACAACATACCCAACGCCTGCAATGTCTAGAGTCTTGTCATCTGCTAAACGAACCTTACCGGAGCGTAGCTTTAACTTTTCTAACTCTTCTTTGCAATAGGTAGCATGAAATGATGCGTCAGAATCCATTATACGATCATCAATCGTATTCTCAACGCAACATACCAATGCGTCATCATAGTCTCCAGCTGCCATGTTAACCTCCTTATCCCTGGAGGTTACATGCTTCGAACACTGATTCTGAAAGTGGCCCTTCTGGTTGCAATTCCAACACGTGATATCCTGCCTGTTTTTCGACTGACCTCTCTTCTTTGATTTCGATCTACTTCTGTTCTGCTTCTGCCTTCTATCTTGCTTTCTGCCCCTGCCTTTGTCTCTATCCTCTGTAGGTTTGGCTTTTGTCAAAGGCTCGTAAAGCTTCTTCTGATATAGAGAGTCTTCGATCTACATCTTACAGAAACCAAAATCATAACCATCATATTGTCGATCTTTATCTTACCGTCTTCTACCTTTGTTTATCGTAACCTGGCTCTGATACCACTTTGATAGGGTATATGACACCTGCACACACCTATGTACGGTATATAGCTCATGCACACACCGCTCGAACAAACAAAGAATACAAACAAGGCTTACGGAAAGTAAATGCGGAATATAATCGACACAAGATATAACGTGGTATCCACGACTAGGATAGTCGTGGCAGTCCACGGGATCAAATTAGAGAGATTTTATTATTGTGGTAGGCACACACACAAAAGATACAAGTTTACAATTACAATGAAGAGGTATTTATAAGTGTGAGACCCTAATCCACTTTACTCATTATACCGATGTGGGATATAAGCCTTCACATCTCAACACACACCACATTTTCTTTTTGCATATTTAGATCAGATTTAAATTGGTGTGCACAAAGTTTTTTTGGTCAACTCTATAGAACAGAATTTTTGATGATCATTATTTGAACCTTAAACTTGCACGAAGTAGATCTAAACCAAAATTGTGATAATCATTATCTAAAACTATAAACTTGTATGAAATAGTAATGTACTATGCAAACATAATGATTGTCAATTTGTCATAAATTCGGTTTAGAACATACGGAAAAGGCCTTGAAAGGGTCAAACTCGGGCACCTTGTTATTAAACACCACTGCAAAACTGGTCATAGAGGAAGGGCTCCAACAAGGTCCACAAATCTCACAACTACTATATTTTCAAGACCAACATAACTACAATTCTACAAACCCTCGTCATTATCTCGAAAAGCAAATAGAGTGGAAGTGGACACCAAAGATTGTCCATAACATGATGCAACTACGCAATCATGACTAAAAATGTGGCAAGATGGATATGTTAGACGATTTGGATTATGGGTCAAAACAAGTTAACGTTGAAACGAGTCATTTTAAAATGGGTCAGTTGTTTGGGTTGACCTGGAAACATTTTCTGCACAGTTTAGAAATAATTAATGTGTTACTAAAACAATTTCATTACAGCAAAAACCTAACACTTGAATAATATGGTTATTAAGTTATTTTCATCGGAGATGGAATTTGGTCGTTTGGGCGACTCTCAACGAATTCCACTCATTTTTTTTGACATGTTCCACTTACAGAAATTTTTTAACCTGAGTGGTTTGAGATGAAACACAATTTTAATGCACTCGTCAATAAGTAGATTAGTTGAGCCAAATGTGCATAGCATCATCGAAACAATCATACTGGCTAATCATATTTAAAATAGTTGATTCAGTCAATATTTATTTCTTGAATGTGCGAGCAGTAAAATGTGGCAATACCAACTAGTCCAATGCTGCAATACCTACTAACTTGTAAGTCATACTTGTTGCCATGTACATCAACAAGCAGGTTTTATTCCATAATACATTATTGTTTATGTACACATAAGATAAACCCCCAATATATAGACATGAATTTTCCTTGAGTACAAGGCTTTGCATTCTATTTTATAATATACGTACATTTATACCATGAATCCAAGCCCAACGAATATTTGACCCACCCGTCGGTCTACGGGCACACCCTTTGCATGCCAAAACCATATCGTGTCTTCATCTTCGAGAGATGTCCCTGCAGAAAAGCCACCAACCATGTTCCCTTGTTAGATTATTCAAGTAAATTTATTCTTGGTCGACATAATGATATTATGAATATAATGCACGTGTGCTAGTGAAGTACATTGATGTACTCGTTTACACACGGAAATGCATCTAATGATATACAGTGGATGAATGGGCCACACAAGCGAATGCAAAAGTATTGCTATACTCCAATTGGACGAACAATATCAATTTTCTCTTCATTTTGCGATGTCTTGGATTAATTGCAGAACTGTTTAGCCGACAGGAAACGGGTAAAAAGTTTCCAAAATGTAGGGTTTAATGCATAGAAGTACAACCTCTTGACATGTTTTTGTATAAAAAAGCATGGAAGAAAAGCTCAATTCAACCCTAACCGTCTATATTGACTCATAGCAAATAAATACATTCTTCGGCCCCTTACCAAAAAGAGGAACCCCATTTTGGTACACCATGTCTGCATCTGATTAAATGCAACATGGACGTCAAAAGAGAAGATAAGTTGTCCCCTGTTGTGACATGAATTTGCCTAAAGGATATTTTAGTTTGTTATGCATTCAACCAAATAGTCTGACAGACCTTTGAGATATATGTCAAACGAACTATTGCAGTTAAATAGTACAAAATGGAATTCGAAGTGAAGCTTTTAATTGTACCTTATTGTATCTACAAGTAATCAGCAGCCTGAAGTTCACTGAATGTGTCTGATTCGCTCCTTATTACCCTTGTTTTATTGCCTCTTATTTCTAGAACCTGGTAAATGATTGTCATGTCAGACGAGTCAAATTGCTGTTAAAATCAATGTCTAGATTATGTGACAGACATCACGTAAAAAGGATGAGGTTTACCTCAGGTCTTGAATCAAGAACTCCACTAGACATCCCCACATCAACACGCCAAATGCTACAGTTATATTTACTGCATTGCCATACAATATATTTTTAATAATGTTGAAATATGACTATAATAATATTTACTTACTTAAACGGTCCCATAAACTTCGAAAGTTTGATTAGTCGAATATCTAGAATAGCTATCATAAAGACAAACGGATCTTGCGGACCCAAATCAATACTATAAGTTCAATTGTAATGCTAATAATGGAAAAGTAGGTCACTTTTCCTTGGGATGTATTGCACATTTGCACTATTAATGGAAAGATTTTGGGTTGGTGGGGGCCTAGAGCTTGCAAGGGACTAAGGGGGTGTTTGTTTTGGTACTAATCATCTTATACTCTGATTATTGCGATTTGGGTAAAGCATTATTTTTGCTTCTGATTATTTAAAATTATATAATCATGCACTGGAAAATCAGGTTCATACCAGCTATGACAAAAAGGATTATGCAAGGGTACTCCTATTTTAACCGGATTTTAGACTTTTATTCCTGTTTCACAAACTGTCTGATTTTTTTCACCTATTCGTTGGTCATTTTATTGATATATTTTTATAAAAAAGCTCTCCAAACATTTAAATATTAAAACTTCAAGTACATACAAACATTTTCTACAGCCTCTTTTAATTGCAGATTTTTATTAATCAGCATAACTACGTTCAAAATGCACATACAAACACCCTCCAAATCAGAAAATATGATCACTTACCAATTCACTCCTGTAGTTTGTGGAGTGTGTCCTACCACCATTGCCTTGGCGCCAACTACTTGTAATGTGCTGTCAAGTATAGACTGTATCTGTGGAACAAACATGTTTTAGTTTCAAGAAATGTGTGTTTAGTAATTGTATAATATCAATTAGTTCTGGTCATGAATTTTAATTCGCTTGAATTTGTGTACCTGTTCAATATGATAGTCTTCTAAATCATCGGTATCTCTAGAGTACAAACGATTCCACACAACACTGTCGTAGCCTCTGGTAGCTATGAAAGGGATTTGTGACTCAGCATCATCTTCTTCACTAACATTAATCATCCATTTAGACACCTCGTTGTTTATCCTCTCTATGCCATAGGTCACTGCAACACAACCAAGAATTCAGCATTTATCACCTTAAAAAAACTAATACCCACCAAGTAGATGTTGCAAAATGGGTAACTGGTCGAAATGGATATCTTTTTAGTATGCCACATTTTCATTTAAACGAAGTTTTTATCTTATATTACCACTTTGCCTATTACAAAATACTGATAAAAGAAAGTCCTGATCTACATGATTCTCCTATATTGTGGGTACTTTATTTTTGATAGTTCAACACTCCCGTTAAATTTAGACTAAGTAGTTATTTAAAAAATTGCATATGTTCTGGGACATAGGGAGTAAATATTGGACTAAAAAATGCTTATAAGAGAAAACTAAGCTGATGTAATATGTAATATCTATATTATGATGAGTTTTTAAGTTTACCATGGTGGGGAAGAAGTCCACCGTGACAGAAGACCCAATCATCAACCTTAAGAACAACCGGATGCCGTGCCAATTCAGATGCCAAGGGACCACCTGGTCTTAAAAGTACTGATCTTGCAATTACTCCCTTTTGCCGCTGTCCTAATGTTTGGATAAATCAATCAGAATCCCATCACTTTTTGTTAGAAATGAGCATAGAGATATAATATTATAATATTACCGATGACACATATAAAATTTAACTAGAGGTGGCAATTTTGACTCAGTTACATGTGAATGGGTTGACTTTAGTTGTGTTTAAACTTAAACAGGTCAAATAAAAAAGCTAAAAAAAAGTAACAATTCAAATATGTCGAACAAGTTGAAGCCACCGAATGCCCTAAATCGTTTTCATCTAAAACAAATATAATATTATTCTTATAACATTAATTATTTGATCAAAATTAAAAATTATTACATGATACTAAAAATATTGATGGACAAAAAAGAAGTGTTCATGGTCCAACCCGCCCAGCCCTGTTAATTAACAATTGGACTTTTGAACCACTATTCAGCCCAACCGGCTCATCTTGCCCCTCTAGTCTAACACAAAGCTAACCCAAATTTCCATGAATTGCATACCTTTACTAGGTTCCATGGCCCCCAAGAACTTTGCGACAATTTACGTTCTTCTTTCCAAGTTTCAGATACTTCAACCCAACTTGCAAAAGCATCATCCCAATTATGCCCACAATCATCTAGATATTCTAAGAAGTCCGAACATTCATCGAATGCCCCAGAATCAACATATCTAAAATCTCCTTCAACGTTCATAGTTTCATGATTTCCATTCACCTAAGATTACCAAACATTGTATTAAGCATATAAATAATCCTATAAGATGGAAAAACAAACCCATACAGCAACTTGATAGACCACAAAAGTCAATGCCTACATTGCTTTAAGTAAGCTTAGTTGTTCCTCTAAAATCCAAATAACTTAAAAGAAAAAACTGTATTGGTTCTTGTAAGCCCACCTGAAAAACAGCACCACCATGTTCTTTAGCCTGAATTTGCAAGGACCTCAATAATGATAATATCGCAATTTCATCTTCACCCCTGTCGAGTATATCGCCAAGCTGAACCAAGACCTGGTCAAAGGGTATATGTAAAAAAACTGCTCATAGTATTCGTAAATAACCATCATGAAAAAGCACTTGTCATTATTAGGTGGCATGCGTTTCAAGTAAAATATATATATATATGAATAGATAAAACATACTGTTTCTTGGCCAGTCCATGTGTCTTGACCATCAGAACTTAAAACACCAGCCAGCTCAAGTGCGCTTTTTGCTTTGGCGAGGTCCCCATGCAAATCCCCAACTGAAATAATTGAAATGAACCGCATCTTACTAGAATGAATATGGAATTTATCTATTGAAGTGTATTGGAAGTATGAAACACACCAAAAATGAGTGAAATAAGAGTACAAGATAGTTGTAAGATCACTAGAATCACAATTTATACAAAGAAATAAGATTGATTGCGTTAATAATATGCTATACAGAATCCTTAAAAAAGAGACTGCTCTACTTGAGAGATAATAAAAGAACAAAGAAACAAAATGTTTATTTGCATCATCAGTCAAACATATATTCCTGAAAATGGTCAAATGTAAGAAACTAAGGATGTATTCTATAAGCTTCAGACAATGAGCAAGAGAAGCTATAATTATCCCCGTTTTCCTTACATGTAAGTGCTACTTCCTAGAACTGTAATTGTCATAAGTTTGTCCAAATGCGAATGTTAATTTTTAAACGCATCACGGTATCTTACATTAAAATCAAACTGGTATTTGCTTGGAATGATAAATCTTTGTTAGGATTATAAGATGCTTAATGATTACACAAAAATTGCAAAACACATTGGCATTCTAAGCACCACAATGAGCAAATCGATGGAATAACATGGCATTAACTCCAAATACTCTCGAGTTCAAGTAACTCAGTTAAAGTGTGAAACCTTATTGCCTTTTAGTACCTAACCAATCAAATTGATTTCAAGGGATGTTTGGCATTGCGTATTGAAAGTGTTTATGTGGTATGGAATAATCCTAATTAAATAGCCTGTTGTGTAAAAACAGGGGCAGGAGTGTGTTGGTGATTTTAGTGTCATCAACTGTTTTAGGCGATTGTGATTTACCAGAGACCAATTGATTTCATATTATGCTAGGATATGGGTTAGAGAAGTGTGGAGTGCACACTCGTTTGAGCTAATGTATTTCCGATCACGACAAAGACGCGGGATCAAGGCGCGGCCCTCTGGTTGGGGTCCCGCCAAAACACAACCAACATGATTGTTGGTGAACAGCTGTTTTAATCGCCAAATAATTGTCAAGATATCTGTTTTTTAACAGAGATATCTGGTCATCTGAACATAGGAAAAACAATTAATTCCATTGTTTTTCTTAGTTCTCTTATGCCTAGAAACTAAGTGATTCTCTTGAATTATCCCAATAAGGATTTCGTGATAGGTAGACATCTAAAGGGTTGAAATACTTTATGCGGAAAGTACATTTACACAATTCTCGTAGAATATCCAAGATTGTCATCACACCCTAACCCTCATTTTCTAGCAGAGTGCTGCTTGAAGTTGCTATACTCTTGAAGCTTGTCGTTTGAGTTTTGTATATTCTGATTATCTAAGGAATTTAAATAATCATAATTAGCTTTAAGAACATTTGCAGCTACTCCTAGACCAAACTAAAATCCATAACAAATCATTTAACCTCTAAGTAATCAGAATCAGTTTCATTATCTACAACTCGAAAACATTAGGGTATGTTTGGCAAAACTAGCCGGAACCGCATTTTATATTATAAGCTGTTGGGGTTTATATTTTCATAAAGGTGTTTGGCGAATTAGTTGGAGCCGGAACTTATTGCCGTAAAATGGCATAAAAATACATCAAATTAAATCAACATGTATTTCAAGCTTTGACGTGTTTGTCCATTATATTTTCAAGGGTATTTCAGCAGCTTATTGCTTATGCAAGCTCATTTCAATTAGCTTGAGATTATAGGATCTTATAGCTTATAATTGTTAACTAATTGGTTTTGTTTTATAAAAGTGTTTGGAAAAATAGTTGTGGCTGAAATTATGAAATGTCAAACTAATTGAGTAAGATAAATTAAAACTAACCGGCAACGATACGGCGACCGGGAGCGGAAACAAACGTAGGAGGATCACCTGAAACAACAATGGGCTTCAAGGTAAGAGAAGTTGATGGTGACGTGTCAATGAGTTTATTGCGAAAGTGTTGAGAAGGTGGTTGAGTAGGTAACGAGTTTAGAGATAGTGAAGCCATCGTTGCCATTGATGATGATGATGGCGTTCACTACAATTACAACCACTGTTTTTTTATCTTTTGATTCATGGTTTGCGGCTCTTTCAAGGTTTTAGTGATATGCCACTTTGGTCCTTTAACTTAAGGCTTAGTCGCTGATATCTACCCATTCATTTTGATGCATTGTCTTTAAAACTTGTACAAAACGAGGTTTGCAAACTCGCGCTTTGCGGCGGGGTGTTTGTGTATTGTGTCGTTTTACGGTTATTTGATATTTGTTGTGACCCACTGAATAAAGCCATTCAAAAAAAAAAATAGCCCTAAGCCCGCCTAGTTGCTAACCCGCTGCTCCAATCCCTAAGAGAGCCGCCACAAGCCCTATCCCATGCGACCCCCGCGAGCTCAAAGCCTGGCGCTCATTGCCCAACGTGGTCGGCTATTTGTATTGTACAAGGTTGCAAAAATCGTAAATTCGTAGTCGGGCGGTCGACCACCTTGTAGCTTGTAACCGGTCTAGGCGGGATTAATTGGATTGACATTTATAGAAAAAATTGGGTATTTCCGGCAAGTTTTGTGTATTTTCGCGAGTTTTTAGGTATTTCGGCAAGATTTTTCTAAAAAACAACATTTAATGGATTTAAACAATTACTATAAGTGATCAAAGCAAGTTAACGGTGAGTTTTGGGTACTTCCGGCAAGATTAAAAGGTTTTCGGCAAGTTTGACCACCGTTGATCGCCGTTGACCACGGTTGACCTATTTGTTTGACCCAGTTACATAAATCGGCAAGGTTGGTGGCCCTGTAGCTCCTAGGCGGCGATTAATCAGCCTTGTAGACTCTCTTTTTTTGCAACATTTGTATTGTATATATATAATCGTGCATATATACCTCCCTTTGACTACTTATTTTGCTCATTCAGATCCATTAGTAGAGTTTTAGTCGGCCCAAGTTAAACCGGTTTAGTTGATCCGTCAGGTAAAAATGTATACTTTTTTTAGTAAATAACATTGTTTGTCCTTATGGTTTGTGTTGACCGCAACATATCGTCCTTTGACCGAAAAAAATGCACCTCGTCCTTAAGTGGGAAACATTTTTTGTCATTTGTTCCTCACTCTAACGACCCTCACTAATATGTAATAAGTGTTAAGCTCCCCCATGTGATTCCCATGTAAGGTTATTTTAGTATTTTTACTCTTTGTCTTTAATCCATCTTCTCACCTACTCCACATCCATCCTTTAAAGTCAACCATCATTAATTCATCTAAAGAGTCATAACAACACTAAAAAAAGAAATTCAGATCTTAAAAAAGTTCTTTAACATATAAAAAACCTCAAATTACTTTATTGCAAAACCCATTAACTAATCTTAGGTTTGCCATCAAATCAAACCCATAGAAAAAAACTTATTTCTAAAACTTAACAATGAGAAGTTGATTACAAATGGAAAAAATAAATTTATACTTTTAGAGATCTGCACCTAAAATAAAAGACGTGATATGTGACTATGTGTGTTTTCCTTGCAAGCCAACAATCAAGCCTCTATGACACACCAACCACCACCATCACAAGTTCACCACAGACCCAATCAAACCACCGATAAACCAACCACCACTGCAATTCTTATAAAACCTCCAATCGCCACCACTATTGGCACAACTGGCTGTTGTCGTCAAACTACCCACCAACAAGAACCACCCGCCACCAGTCAAAATGTTATCTTCAACATACCTCCCACTACGATACACATCCACACACAGTTCCAAGCACCACCGCTGGTCGTCTTCACCGATACCACAGATTTGGAGTGAATGATTTTGTTTAGCAATTGTACGAAAGGTGATTATGTCGCACCTCCAAAATGTTGCAGCGAAAAGGTAATTGGGGGCGTGACGTTCATAGCACAAGATACAAGAAAATAGATAACGACCTCTATATGAGTCGGTTTAAAAATACGTCGTTGATTCATTTAAATTAAACAAGGTTTATCACAATATGACATCAAGGTTTTTAAGACAAAGAAAGATATCATTTTGAGTACAATCAACGATAATGTTCAAGTAGTAAAATCCCATGCAATGCGACTTTCACTGGTTGACTCTACCATGAACTTCATGCTAGCCATGCAAGATGCTAGTTTAAGGACCTAAGAATACACGCTTAAAATGTCAACAATAATGTTGGTAATGTTTAAGTAAGTTATAAGAGTGGACCACAATATTTCAAGTGTATGACTATTGTAACACATACAATATCACAGATAAGTAATTACAATTGCACTAAGCTCATGACACCGAAGCCTTAAATCACAAAAGAACTTGCGTGTTTCTGATCGAACAAGAGCAGGAAAAATCGTACGTATGAAGTTGCGTTTTAGGGTGTGACAAACTTGCTTGAAAGATCACAGAAGAACTTGCGTATTTTTGATCGAACAAGAGCTGCAAAAATCATACGTATGAAGATGTGCATTCGTGTCCACAGGTCTTGCAGGCTCGCATGAATTCACAAGCTTGGAGCTCAATTTGGCCCAGAAATCCAAAATATGCACCCCCACTGCGCGCGCGTAGATGTTGGAGTAAAATCAACCAAAAGAATTTGATTGCAAAATATCAAGACTTTTATTTAAACACCTCCCCACTTCACATGGGTGATGTAGGATACACTCTCATTTTCAGATTTTGTGTTTCAAGTGACTCACTTTAAGACATGATATCTCATTCATATTAACTCAATTTTGGATACTCTTTAGATCGTTGCGAAGCTTTTTTCAAGGAGAATGCAAAACCATTAAACAACACACATATATATATCATATAGATATATTAAATAGTATCCAAAGTTTGCAAATAATCATTTTTGCAAACTATTTTTCAACATTTTGTGCATTTTTTATATCAAGCTTTATATATTTTTATAGGTGTATGATAAGATTAGTGTAGTTTTTTTTCACAAAATCGATGCAGCTTAGAGGTCGAATCAATTGAGAGGTTGAACCAATGAGTAGACCTAGCCATAACAAAACAAGGTTTTAAAATTAAAAGACTGGTTTTGATTCAACAACAACAACATTACCCAATCCTGCAGGAGCGACGTATGGGGGAGGTGGGATGTAGACAGTCACTTCCTTACCCGAGGGTAGAGGGACTGCTTCTAGAAAGACCTCTGGCATGAGAAAGTGCATCACAACATACCACAAGAGAGAGAGAACGAAAACGGAAGCATATAACAGCAATAAACAAGCATAAAAGCCAAGGACCATACAAGCAGACATAGACAAAGGCGCATACCGATAAAGGGGCAGAGAAACAAGCAAGCAAGCAGAAAAGTACTACATGCACATAGGGCAAAATACAACGAGGAAACATAAAAGAAGATGCGACACGACAAGCAGATAAGCGCATCTAACTCGCATAGGAGAGAAGAAAGGACAAGCAAAAGAGCCAACAGAGCTACATATAGGGATAAAAGCTAAACCAAAAAGAGAAAAGCACTACGGGCAAAAAAAAGATCAAAACAATTAGGCACATAAAGGAGGAAAGGGCAAAACAAACAGACAAAGGCAAAGCAACCAAAGAGAAAAACAAAGAACATGTTGTAGAACAAGCAAAAAAGCAAATAAGAGCACATAAAGCAGAAGCTCATTCTAAAAATAAATAAAAAATAGCCCAAGCCGCGAGCCCAATCCCAAGCGACCCGCAAGCCCAAGCCCAAGCGACCCGCGAGCCTAAGCCCAGGTGCTTAGCCCAAGTGTCAGGCCCAAGTGCCTGGCCCAAGTGCCTGGCTATTGTATTGTATATATAAAACACATAAAGAAAATAAAGCACATAAACGCACATACAAGCACATCAGCCAAAGCACCTACGGGAGGGAAGAAAGAAACAAAAAGGGAGGAAGAAGCCAAGCAAAAGAACAAAAAACTAAATAGCAGGAAAAACAAGAAAACCTACAAGCAAGAAACTCCTAGAAGGCAAGAAGGGCATACGTGTAAAAGAGAAATCCAAGCACAGGGGAAAGCAAAATGACACCTATGCACCCTCCTCGTCTACCCTAATTCTAGTTCTCCATTAGAGGTCATATCCTCAGACAACAACAACTCCTTCAGGTTGATCTTCAGTCTATCCACCCACCTAAGCATAAGTCTACCCTTTCTTCTCGCACCATCGATGATAATAGACTCCACTCTTTTAACAAGTGCTGATTGTGGTCTCCTTTTGACATACCCAAACCATCTCAATCGTCCTTCTCTCATCTTGTTGATGGTAGTCACGACTTGGAGATTGTTCAAAAAACTCCATTTGGGATCATGTCTAAAATAGTCTTACCACAAGTACACCTTAGCATCCTTATTTTTGCGACCTCCATTCTATTTGCTTGAACCTTCGTTAACAGCCAACACTCTTACCCGTACAACATAGCAGGTCGAATCGCCACCCTATAATATTTTTCTTTCAACTTTAGAGTGACGTTCTAATTGTTCTCACATTTTGCAATATACTTATCCACACAACTATAAAACCAACAATTTACAATTTTACACTATATATTTTTACTTTTTAAACATTATGAAGGAAATATCTTAGCAATCAGGGGCTTCGAAATCTCGAGCATGAGCGAGCAAGTTGGTCAATCTAGAGCTTATGCTCTGCATTACATTCCACATAATGTCATCGAAAGTCATTTCGATCAGTGTCATGTTCTATTAGAGTGTTATTTTACACATTTTTACTAATTGACGACATTGTAGAATATTGTGTGTAACAAAAATGCAAATCGACCATAACAAAAATCTAATTGTGAAATGTATAATTTTATGTCTTTAAACTTCTTGTTAAAGTATCAAGTTTTCCTATTCTAAAGGTTTAAGGACTTTTTTGCCAATTCTTCATTCTTTCTAACACTAACCTTTAAGTTTAGTGTGTGTTTATCTAGTTTATGTTTGTGCAGGGAATGAAGGTGTCAAGTATTAATTCCCTGATTGGCTATATAAGGAAGAGATGCAGCTAGGGTTTTGGTTCACCTTCTTATATCATCTTCAAGATCTCTTTCTCTCTCTCAAAAGTTCATATCTTTCTGTTCATTGTTGATCAACTGTTTTGATCTTTAGTCTTATTTCAATCTTTGTATTGGTAATCACTCATTGTGATTATTAGTTTCTCTTCTTGTATTGTAAAACTCTATCTCATAATAGTAAACAAGGGATGGTTGGTTGGGTTTGCTGATACTTTTGCATATTTTCTACATGGTATCAGAGCTAGGTTCTCGATCTGGTTATTTTGAGAAATCAGGGTTTGATCGATTTTAAGGGTTTTATGTTTCTTGGATTTTGGTAATCGATTGGAGGTTGATCTTGGTAGTATTGATCTATTGGGTATTAATTTTTTGGATCTATGGGTTAATTGAATCAAATTGATTTTAGGGTTCTTGAAAACCTAATTTTGATTTTGGGGCTTTCTTGTTCTGGTTTCATCTATACACTTGACTAAGTGAATCAAGTGTGTAGGTGATTGATCTTGTGATTTCACTGCTTATTGCTCTGTAAGTGTGTTCCTTCTCTTAAGACTTACAAATCTTGATTGTAAAGAGTGCAAACGAGTTCGATTAACATCTTGATCCTCCAACTCTGATTGGTGTGAATACCTGCTCTGGCCAACTCTAGTTCTCTCAGTCAAGTTATTGTAATCTTGGGTGAGAGTTATTTTATTTCTGTTTTTAGATTGCTAGAGGATAAGTTTTAGGTTAGTCTGGAGTTGCAACATCTAAGGTTGATTGAGATTGTTGATTATTTTTTCTTGCTGCTTATTTGTTTTTCTGTGCTCTTGTTTTGTGATTTTATGTTTATGTTTCTGCCCCGATTCTGTGTTTATCTGTTTATTGCTTTATCTTTGCTTGTTCATCATGGTTGGTTCTAGTAATAGTGAGGATTTAATTAGTAGTCTTGATTTGGGTAATTCTTTGCATTTACAAAATAGTGATTTTAGTTTTAATATCATTATCTTTGTGAAATTAACTGGTACTGAGAACTATAGAGTATGGGTTGTGCTATGAAATTAGCTATAAATACCAGGAATAAAACTGGTTTTATTGATGGTACTTGTGTTAAGTTTGCTTATGCTAATAGTGCTCCCCCTGTCTAATTAGTGGGAGAGATGTAATTCTATTATGCTTTCATGGTTGTTAAATTTTGTGATTGAGGACTTGTTTCTTGGTCAAAATTTTTCTGATAATGATGCTAAAGTTTGGGCTAAACTTAAGGAAACTTATGATAAACTTGATGGGTCTATAATTTTCAATCTTTTACAAAAGATTCATGGTTTTAAACAAGGGCAATTAACTATTTCTGAATATTATCATAAGCTTAACTTCTTATGGAGAGAATTTGACATTATGACCAAATTGCCTAAGTGTTCTTGTGTTGCTAGAAAAGATGTTTTAAAACACAATCAACTTATGAAACTTATGCAATTCTTAATGGGTCTTAATGAAGTTTTTCAACCTATCAGAAGTAGTCTCTTATCTAGAGAGACTCTTCTTGATGTTAAGGATGCCTTTGCTATTATTTCCATATAGGAATCTCATAGAGGCATAGCCTCTTATTCTTCTGGTTCTGTTTCTAAACCTCAGATTTCTGGTTTTGTGGCTAAATCTAATAATTAGACTATTATTGGAAATAAAAGGGTTGATAATAATAAGAAGTTTGGAAATACTGTCAATACTGGTAATAACAGAGGTCCTAATCCTAACTTGCTTTGTAAAAACTGTCAGAAGGTTGGGCATACTATTGACATATGTTTTGATTTGATTGGTTATCCTTTTGGCTATAATAAGAACCCTGGTCCTAAGCAAAATGGTTCTAAGACCTTCAATGCTAATTCTTCTTCTACCTTTAATGAGAATGGTACTTTATTATCTTTTACTAATGAACATATAATGAAATTGATGAATCTCATAAATGATGTGCCTTCAGAGAATATGCAATCCAATATGGTAGGTAGGGCTAGTTTTTTTTAACAATAATGTGTTTTTCAATATAAACTTTAAAATATTCTTTAATAGTAATTTTGTGATGTGTAAGATTACTATGGGTTAGATTATTGATTTTGGGGCCAATCAACACATGACCATTTTTACTGTTAATATGTTTAGAATTATTGACATATCTAATCTTAATTTGACTGTGGATCACCCTAATGGCACCCTTGCTAAAATAAAATATGTTGGTAATCTCAAATTGTCTAAAAATGTTGTTTTGTTCAATGTGTTGGTCGTTTCAGAATATTGTGTGAGCCTTCTGTCTATTAACAAGCTTATTAAAGATAGCAGATTATTTGTTGGTTTTACTAAATCTAAGTGTTATATTCAGGATTTGCATCATAACAAAATCATAGGGACTGGTAGTGAAAATGGTGGCCTATATTTGTTTGACTCTCCCTCTCCCGTATCTTTTAATTGTCAAACTATAGCTAATCAGACTGCTACTTGATATGTGTCTAAATCTTTATGGCACAACAGGCTTTGTCATCCCTCTAACCAAGTTGTTGATGTGTTACAATCAGAACTCAAATTCACCAAGAATTCTCATATTTCTCTTTGTTACATCTGTCACAAGGCTAAGCAGACTAGAGAATCTTTTCCATTAAGTGATCATAAGACCATTGTTATTGGGGAATTAGTTCATGTTGATCTTTGGGGTCCTTACAAAGTCATTAGTAAAGATGGCTTTAGATATTTTATGACCATTGTTGATGACTATACCATGGCTATTTGGATTTATTTGATTAAAACAAAGGATGACGTTTATGGTTTGTTTGTCAACTTTATTAATCTCATTTACAATCAGTTTAAGTGTAGTATTAAAAATGTAAGATCTGATAATGGAACTGAATTTGTGAATAATAAAATGAATGATTTATTTAGAAGCCTTGGTATTATTCATCAAACTTCATGTGCTTATTGTCACGTCCCGCCTAATTTTACGAGGTTACTTGGGATTTCAGATTGTTCTACATTTGACTAGAAGACTTAGTGAAATTCTATGAAAGGTGGGAGAAAGTCTTGGAATCCCTTGGAAGCTCATGGAAGACCTAGAAGCTTCTTGTAGAAGGTTGTAGAATACGGTCCCTTGTAGTAAAGCCCATTTGTAGCCCTAGTTTGTGTAGTATAGATAGAGTCATCCTCATTTAGAGAAATCATCTCATTCTTCACTTGTATTCTCTCTTGTAAAGTTCTCTTTAGCAATATAAAACATTTCCCCTTTCACTTATGTTCCTTTCTTTAAAGCTTTCTCAGTTGCCTAAATCGTTGAGTGTTTGAGCAAGGCTGACTTGGTTGAGACTAAATGTCGCACGGAAGACCCTTGTCGAGACAAGTCCATGACAAGTGGTATCAGAGCAAGGTCGATTCGAGGCAATGGCAATTGAAACGAGAAGAACGCTGCTAGTGGAAGTACGGTTATTGACGAGAACAAGGGTCGGGATGATGTGCGTCAGAACCCCAAAAAGAGAGGAACGTCCAAGGACGTTGTGGCAAGTTTGGATTAGAGAGTGGCGGGTGTTGAGACATCCATGTCAGATTTGAAGACCCAAATTGAGGGCTTAAAGGTTTGGACTCCGACTTCGCGAGTATGAGGGAGGACTTTCGAGTGGCCCTCAATGCTCTTGCTGGCGACTTGAAGCGTGAAATCCATGACTTAAGAGATTCGTTCATGGGCGAGATCACGAAGATACGAGAGGAGTTTGGGGAAGAGGTATCCACACTTCATCAAACCATTGAAGACTTGCAAGCGGACATACCGCTGTGCAAGCGGTCCTTGGCTAGTGGCGGCGGCAACACTAATCATGGTCCGAATATTGATGTTCCTAAACCATCACCGTTCATGGGAAAGCGTGAAGATAGGGCGGTTGATGATTTCTTGTGGGAGATGGAACAATACTTGAATGGTGTCAACGTGGTGGATGATGCTTCCAAGATCAAGATGGCAACCCGATACTTGAAGGATACTGTGACGTTATGGTGGAGACGTCGCTATAGAGATATCGAGCGATGTACGGCTACTATCGATACTTAGGCTGAATTTGTGGCGGATTTCAAGAAGCAATTCTATCCGGAAAATGCTAAGAACGAGGCGAAGAGTCGACTTCATAAACTCAAGCAATCCGGGGCGATACGGGAATACGTCAAGGAGTTCACCACACTTGTCTTGGAGATTCCAGAGCTTTCCGACCAAGACTCTCTCTTTTACTTTCTTGATGGTTTACAAGGATGGGCTAAGACGGAGCTGGAACGACGAGGAGTTCAAGATCTCTCTACGGCTATTTATCATGCCGATGCTTTAATTGACTTTAGTACGAGGAGGGAATCGTCTAAGCCGAAAGATCAGAAGGTGGACCAAGAGAAAGGTGGAGGAAAAAAGAATGCCCAACCAAAGGTCGATGCTGCACGTAAACCTCCTACCAGAAAGGATAAAAACTTGAAGACGAGCTACAAGAGTGGTGGATGCTTCATATGTGATAGACTTCATAGAGCTCGTGACTACCCGAAGAAAGCGAGCCTCAACGGTTTGTTGGCTCATGAAGACGAAGAGGCGAGTGATGGCGGGAGCATGGGTTCGATAAGGATCTTAAATGCAATCAAGGCAAATACGGAGGTGCCGAAGGTTGTAGGAAAAGGCCTACAATACGTGGAAGCAACCATCAATGGTGTTAAGGTTCGTGCTCTTGTTGATTCCGGTACGACTCATAACTTTGTGGCGGATGATGAAGCCAAACGGCTAGGAATTAACACTACAAAAGGAAGTGGAACAATTAAGGCGGTAAATTCTCTGGCCAACGCCATTCATGGAGTATCTAAGGACGTTTGGGCGAAGATAGGAGAATGGGAGGGGACGATTGATTTGTTGGTGGTCCCGATGGATGATTTCAAAGTGGTTCTTGGGTTGGAATTTCTCGATAGGGTACGAGCTTTCTCTATGCCGTTTACTAATTCCTTGTGTATCCTAAACGGTGGAAAGACTTGCATGGTGAGTACGGAGCAGGATGCTAAGAGCGGAGCGAAGACCCTTTCGGCCATGCAATTCAAGAAAGGATTCAACAAGAGCGAGCCTTGCTATTTGGCGGTAACAAGGCTAGAGATGGATGAGGGTTCAAGCAAAGTGGAGGTACTAAATGTGATTGAGCGAGTACTTGATGAGTTCAAGGATGTGATGCCCAAGGAGTTACCCAAGAAGTTACCACCTATGAGGGAGGTGGATCATACCATCGAGTTGGAGACGAGTTCCAAACCCCCCGCCAAAGCCTCTTACCGAATGCCACCACCCGAGTTGGAAGAGTTATGCAACCAACTCAAGGAGCTAATAGATTCATTCGACCCTCGAAAGCCCCAAATGGTGCACCGATGCTATTTCAAAGAAAGAAAGACGGGTCCTTGTGGATGTGTATAGACTACCGGACACTTAACAAGGTAACAATCAAGAACAAGTACCATATTCCTCTCATTGCGGATTTGTTTGATCAACTTGGAAAGGCGAGATACTTCACCAAGTTGGACTTAAGATCGGGGTACTACCAAGTACGGATAGCGGAGGGAGACGAGGCCAAGACGATGTGTGTCACTTGGTATGGCTCTTACGATTTCTTAGTCATGCCATTTGGCTTGACCAATGATCCTGCGACGTTTTGCACCCTCATGAATAAGTTATTTCACCCGTTCCTTGACAAATTTATGGTGGTATACTTGGACGATATCGTTGTTTATAGTCATACCTTGGAGGAGCATGTCTTGCATTTGAAACAGGTGTTCCAGGTGTTACGAGACAATGAACTTTATGTGAAGTTAGAGAAGTGCTCTTTCGCCCAGGATGAAGTCGAGTTCTTGGGACACAAGATCAAGGACGGAGGATTGATGATGGACAGTGCAAAGATAAAGGCTATCCAAGATTGGGAACCACCAACCAAGGTTACGGAGTTGAGATATTTTCTTAGTTTGGTAAACTATTACCGAAGGTTCATCATGGGATACTTGTCCATAGCATCCTCTTTGACGGACCTATTGAAGAAGAACAAAGCTTGGATATGGGATGAAGAGTGCTAAGCAGCGTTCGAGAGTTTGAAGAAGGCAGTTATGGAAGACCCGGTGTTGAGACTACCGGATGTGACCATGCCTTTCGAGTTACACACGGATGCATCAGACTTTGCTATTGGAGGATTTCTAATGCAAGACGGACACTCGATCACATTCAAGAGTCAGAAGTTAAATGATACGGAAAGGAAGTACACGGTGCAAGAGAAAGAGATGACGACGGTCGTCTATTGCTTGAGGATTTGGAGACATTATTTGTTGGGTTCGAGATTCGTGATCAAGACAGATAACATTGCCACGAGTTATTTTCAAACCCAAAAGAAGTTAAGTCCCAAGGAAGCTCGTTGGCAAGACTTCCTAGCCGAGTTCGACTACCAATTGGAATACAAGCCGGGGAAGGCTAATGTGGTAGCTGACGCACTGAGTCGCAAGGCAGAGTTTGCGGCCATTACCCAAGCCCAATTCTTCCTCCAAGACTGAATAAAGGAAGGGTTAGAACATGATCCTTTGGCCAAGAAGCTCATAGCTTTGGCAAAAGACGAGAGAACCCAGAGATTTTGGCTCAAGGGAGACATGTTATTCACCAAAGGAGATCGACTTTACGTGCCTAAGTGGGGAGACCTTAGGCGAGCAATCTTGAAAGAGTGTCATGATTCAAAGTGGGCTGGTCATCCGGGGATTACGAGGACGTTGGCATTGGTCGAGGGCACGTATTACTGGCCAAGGATGGGGGACGATGTTGAGACATTCGTGCGGACGTGCTTTATTTGCCAACAAGACAAGATAAAGCAAAAGAAGTCAGGAGGATTGCTAGAGCCTTTACCGACGCCCAAGAGACCATGGGAGAGTGTTTCCATGGACTTTATCACATGGTTGCCAAAGTCGGAAGGGGGTGGAAGTATTATAGTGGTGGTTGATCGATTCTCGAAGTATGGGACTTTTATAGCCACACCACCCGATGTTACAGTAGATGATACGACCAAGCACTTCTTCAAGAATGTGGTAAAATATTGGGGGAGTACCACATGTGATTGTTAGTGATCGAGATCCGAGATTCACAAGGCGCTTTTAGATGGAGTTGTTCAAGATCATAGGGACGGATTTGAACTTCTCCACGAGTTTTCATCCCCAAACGGACGGGCAAACAAAGAAGGTGAATGTGCTATTAGAGCTCTATCTTCGGCACTATGTGAGTGTCAATCAACATAATTAGGCCAAACTCCTTGATGTTGCTCAATTCTCTTACAACATGCAACAGAGTGAAGGTACGGGGAAGAGTCCTTTTGAGTTGGTCACGGGGCGCTAACCATTGACTCCCAATGCCTTGCCCGCATCATACGAGGAGAGTAGCCCGACCGCTTACAAAACCATAAAGGAGTGGCACGAACAAGCGGATTTTGCTCGGGCATCGTTGGACAAGGCGGCTAAGAAGATGAAGAAGTGGGCAGATGAAAAGAGGAGACACGTCGAGTTCGAGGTCAGAGATCAAATGATGTTGAAGCTCTTGCCTCAGCAATTCAAGTCATTGAGGAAGGTTTATAAGGGATTAATACGAAGGTATGAAGGCCTTTTTTCAGTGATTAGGCGTGTTAGAAAGGTATCTTATCGAGTTCAACTACCGCCCAAGTTGAAGATACACCCGGTCTTTCACGTTAGCTTTCTCAAGCCTTATCATGGAGACGAGGAAGACCTGGAACGAGGGGTGTCCAAGCGGGCACCAACAGCGGTTGTTACTTTGTACGATTGAGAGGTCGAAGAGATTTTGTCGGATCGTACGATACGAAGACGAGGAGTGTCGAGCTATAAGGAGTACTTGATCAAGTAGCGTGACTCGCTCGATAGTGAAGCAAGTTGGGAAGCGGAAGACTTATTGTGGCAGTTTGCGGACGAGATCAAGAGATATCACAAGGATGGCACGACGAGGACGTCGCAAGATTAGGTGGGGGAGGATGTCACATCCCGCCTAATTTTATGAGGTTACTCAGGATTCTGGATTGTTCTATACTTGACTAGAAGACTTAGTGGAATTCTATGGAGGGTGGGAGAAAGTCTTGGAAGCCCTTGGAAGCTCATAGAAGACCTAGAAGCTTCTTGTAGAAGGTTGTAAAATACAGGCCCTTGTAGTAAAGCCCATTTGTAGCCCTAGTGTGTGTAGTATAAATAAAGTCATCCTCATTTGGGGAAATCATCTCATTCTTCACTTGTATTCTCTCTTGTAAAGTTCTCTTTAGCAATACAAAGCATTTCCCCTTTCACTTGTGTTCCTTTCTTTAAAGCTTTCTCAGTTGCCTAAATCGTTGAGTGTTTGAGCAAGGCTGACTTGGTTGAGACTAAGTGCTGCACGGAAGACCCTTGTCGAGACAAGTCCATGACATTATTCTCCTCAGCAAAATGATGTTGCTGAGAGAAAGCACATACATCTGTTAAATGTGGCTAGAATCTTGTTGTTTCTAAGTGGCATTCCTTTAAAGTTGTGGACTAAATGTATTCTACGTGTTGCATATCTTATTAACAGGTTGCCCTCTTCCGTTCTTAATGGCAAAAATCCTTTTGAACTTGTGTATGGTCTTAAGCCAAAATTCTCTCATTTGAGAAGTTTTGGATGTCTGTATTTCTCACCCGTCTCACATAATTCTGATAAGTTTTCTGCTATGTCTAAAAAATATGTTCTCATTGGGTTTTCTACTACAAAAAAGGCTTATAATGTTTATAGTCTGGAGTCAAAACTTGTTTTTTACTTAAGAGATGTTTAATTTTATGAGACTGTTTTTCCTTTTAAGATGATCTCTTCTCTTCAATCTGTTGAAGAGAACTGTGATGATACTATCAACAACTTAAATTTCTTTGATAAGAAACATTCTGATAATCAAACTTCTTTAAGTCCCAATACTTATGGAAGAGTTAATTTTGCACCCAATGATGAGGGTAATGTTTTTCCTTGCACTAGAAGTACACAAGCTTCTGATGGAAGTGAGGATAACGTACATTGCAACTTCTATGGGTGAAAACACTTCTTCTAAGGGCACTATTCCTTTTTCTTCTGGTTTAAATGCACAAAATTTGCCTAAGAACACAAGTCAAGTGCAACCTGATGTAAGAAGGTCTGTTAGAAATGTTAAGTTACCAGCTAAGTTCAATGACTATGTTGTGGGAAGCAGTTGGAAATATGGTCTTGAGAAATATGTTTCTTATTCTAATCTGAGTGCTCCTAATATGTGCTTCTCTACCAATCTTAATAAGTCTTCTGAACCTAATACATAGTATGAAGCTTTAAAATATTCTAGATGGGTTAAGGCCATGAATAATAAGATTGAGGCCTTAAATAGGAATAACACTTAGATTATTTGTGATATTCCTAAAGGAAGAAAACCTGTTGGGTCTAAATGGTTGTTTGAAATTAAATATAAGTCCACAAGTGAGGCTGAGAGATATAAATCCAGGATGGTTGCTAAGGGCTTCAGCCATGAGGAGGGATTTGATTACCTTGAAACTTTTAGCCATGTTGTTAAAATGGCTACTGTCAGATGCATGCTTAATGTTGTTATATGTAATAATTGGGATATTTTTTAACTGGACATTAACAATGCCTTCTTATATGGTGACCTTTTTGAGGATGTTTATATGACTCTTCCCCCTGATTTTGATAATGATAAGTCCAAAGTTTGTAAATTGAATAAATCCTTGTATGGGCTTACGCAAGCCCCTATGCAATGGAATGCCAAATTGACTAACGCCTTTGTTGATAATGACTTTGTTCAGTCTAAATTTGACTATTCTTTGTTCACTAAGAAGTATGATGATGTGCTTATTGCTTTGCTTGTGTATGTTGATCATATTGTCATTACTGGAAATAATTTGTCTGAAATTGAGAAGTTTAAGCTATTTCTTAAGTCTAAATCCCAAATTAAGGATTTGGAAAAGTTAAAATACTTTCTTGGAATTGAAGTTTTAGACAATAAAGATGGTATTTGTTTAAGTCAAAGGAATTATTGCCTTGAACTTTTACATGAATGTGGCATGTTAACTGCCAAACATGTTGATACTTCTTTGCCTGAAAATACCACTATGAATCATGTTGAAACTGATGATGATCATTTGCTTAAAAATGTTGAAAATTATCAAAGGCTTGTGGGTAAATTGTTATATCTTACTAATAAGAGGCTATGTATTTCATATGTTGTGCATTCTTAAGTCAATATATGCATTCTCCTCTTGAGTCTCATTTAGATGTTGCCTTAAGAGTCTTAAGATATATTAAAGGCTCTCCAAGCAAAGGGTTTTAAATAAGTAAGCATGGTAATATGAAATTAAGTGCTTATGCTGATTCTGATTGGGCTAGATGTCCATCTACCAGAAAATGTGTTTCTGGTTATTGTGTTTTTCTGGGTGATTCTTTGGTAGCCTGGAAAAGTAAAGAGCAATCTACTTTATCCATGTCAACTGTTGAGGATGAGTATAGAAGCATGGCTTCTGCTACATGTGAAGTGATTTGGTTATCAAATTTGTTAGGTGACACGGGTGTTAAAGGGTTGTTGTGTGTTGTCTTGTATTGTGATAATAACTCAGCTTTGCAAATTGCTGCAAACCTTGTATTTCGTGAGAAATCTAAACATTTTGAGATAGATGTTCATTTAGTAAGGGAAAAAGTGGCAAGTGGTGTTATCAAAACTAAGAAAATTCATACTACTCAGCAAATTGCTGATGTTCTTACTAAGGCTCTTGACAATAGTCAACATTCTGTTATGTATGAGAAACTTGGATTAATGGACACGTTTCAAGTTGAAAAACTTGAGGGAAGGTGTTAAAATATCAAGTTTTCATATTCGAAAGGTTCGGGGACTTGTTCTGCTAATTCTTCATTCTTTCTAACACCAACCTTTAAGTTTAGTGTGCGTTTGTCTAGTTTATGTTTGTGCAGTGACTGAAGGTGTTAAGTATTAATTCCCTAATTGGCTATATAAGGAAGAGATGCAGCTAGGGTTTTGGTTCACCTGCTTATATCATTTTCAAGATCTCTCTCTCTCTCTCTCTCTCAAAAGTTTATATCTCTATGTTCATTGTTGATCAACTATTTTGATCTTTAGTCTTATTTTAATCTTTGTGCTGGTAATCATTCATTGTGATTATCTGTTTCTTTTCTTGTATTGTAAAACTCTCTCTCTCTCTCAAGTTTATATCTTTATGTTCATTGTTGATCAACTATTTTGATCTTTAGTCTTATTTTAATCTTTGTGCTTGTAATCATTCATTGTGATTATCTGTTTCTTTTCTTGTATTGTAAAACTCTCTCTCATAATAGTAAACAAAGGGTGGTTGGTTGGGTTTGCTAATACTTTTGTATATTTCTAATATATACAAGTATCAGGAAATCCATTTGCCATGCCGGTTGTACCCGCCTGACCCGCGACTAGTGTTTACCCGGCCCAGCACATAAGACAGTTTTTGTCTGCCCCGGTCCAAAAGCATACCCACCTGATACCCACCCCGGTTGTTTCCCACTCCCACCTTTGGTATTTACCATTATAGATCCATCACTAACTAATTTTTCCCACTAAGTATGTGGTTTTATTGCATGTTTACCAGGTGGAATCCACCATTAGTTTTGGTGAGGGGTTTATATACATGTATTAGCGGTAGATTTAGTCAGTTTCTTTAGCTTTTTATCTTGGTTATGGGCAAGGTGCAATCGTTTGATTTTGGTAATTTCTGTTTACTATGTTCTTATTTTAGTTATATGAAATCAATGTTTATTTTGTATGGTTGGTGATGATATTAGGATTGTGTGTAACAATTGGTGTTGCATTCTTTTTATTTAAGGTTGATGTTAGCGGGCTGCCTTTCGCATCTTTATGCTGTCTATTATAATCTAGGTGAGTGGTGATCATTGCTTTCTTGGAGGTGGTAAAGATGGTGTTGAAGTGATTGCCGGTGATCAAACGATCCAAACCGGCATGTTGTTATGCACTGTTCCTCTTGGTGTCCTAAAGAATAATGCACATTACCTGAAGACATAATTGAGGTATGATAGTCTATTTTCACAAAATGCAATCTTTTCGTTCTTAACATTTACTTAAAGCGGGTTATCTCTAGAATTTGATATTGATGGTATTGTTATTTGGGGATTGATTGTACATACAAGGTAAGTGTTTTATTTGTGGGGTGGATTAATATTGGAGAAAATTGATTGTGGTTTTAGGAGTAAATTAAGGGTTTAGACTTTAGTATATTGGTGGCGTTATATTTGTCAAATTTGAAATGCATATAGTGATGGAGAATCTGCGTTTCAAGTAGGTTTTTTGAAATTGTTGATGATAGAGATTTCGGTGTGCTGAAAATTTGAATATTTTGCAACTGAGAAAAGGACCCTAGAATGTCGGTTTTGTACCCACTTCAGGACCAGTTCAGTACCAAACCTAGCCTATTATTTTACTTAAATGATGTAGTTTCATTAGGAAAAGGTAAAAAAATTATTTGATGGTGCATTGTGTTGTACTATGCTTTGTGAACTATGTCAATACCTTTATTATGTTTTGCTTACATAAGTGTATTTTATGTCGTTGCATATGACTCTTTTATTCGCTTCTAAATGGCCTCTAATTCTTTCAGGTTTTGTTTGATATACTATTAATGGTTATGGTCTTTGAACAATAAGCAAGGATCTTCAGGATTCATTTAATGTTTATCTGACCCGGCCCGATCCACGTAAGCCGGCCTATACCCGTTGCTTTTAATGTTGACCCAACCCGGTACCCTTGCTCGCCCGAAATCCATGACCGAGTGACCGACCCATTGTCTCCCTCTTTCTTTCCTCTTTCCTTTTCAATACTAATCATGAGACATGTGGTTTCTGATTATGTAAAATACATATGACTCATCCAAAAAATATGACACATCAAAACACACACACACACACACACGCTCTGGTTACGAGTAGCTAGGAGTAGCTTTTTCTTTGTTTTCGTAGTATATTTACTCTTCTTACTTTTCCATTCGTTGCATTGCTATTCATTTGTGGTTATTTTTTTGGAATAACATTCGGGTCCGTTTGGAGTAGAGATACCTGATGTAAGGATTGTATGCTAAAAATAAGAATAGTAATTCTATATTGGAAAGACGGTGCCGAGGAAAGATGAATAGTAATTCAGTTGGGTTTCTATAATTTCAACATCAATCTGAAATCATAACGCTAATCTTTGTTATCTTCCTTCAGTGATTTAATTATTTTTTCTTTTTTTGTGCAGGGAAGAAACAGGGCCTTGATAGAAAGAGAGTCGACTTACGCTCCGTTTGTTCCACAAGTGGTACATTCTTCCGACAAAGTAATATATATGGAAGTTTTTTAGGGTTTGTTGATGGGTTTTCACCATTGGTGACTTTGACTGTTAACTCGCTTAACTTAAATGTTCTCCCTTAACGTTAATATGTTGATAATGTCCATTCGAAACTCCCAACTTTATTTGAATATATATTATAATTAAAAGTTTGTAACAGTATCCAATACTTCATACAACTTGCACGACAATATGTGGGATGATGGAAACTCGCTTAACCTATTATGGCCTGACATATCTTTGCTTACAAAAATGAAGATTTCATCAATGGCCATGTTTGTTGTTGAATATGTCATATAAAGCCCTACATACCTGATAGAAACCTGAAGTGAGTCTCAAGTCATGGCTCTTGGGCCACGTGGATAAGTGAATATGACGGGTAAGTCTTATCATTTATCATATCCGTTCTAATCAGTTTCTTTGGTAATATTTATTTATTTTTAGTCTTCTATTCCTTTTCTTTTATCTAGATGTAGGGAATTAACCATTGAGGATAACCAAGTCAAGCCTGGAAATGGTGACCGGGCAAATGAATATCAACATTAATATAATGCAGGCCCGTCTTCATGGAAGATCAATATGCACATGAACAGGCAAGCTGAAGTGTGTCGGGATTAAATTTTCATTTTTTTCGTGATACATTTACGTTAGGTCATATATTTATTAATGCATTATTTTGTTCAGGTTTTTAGGGGACTTAAGAATTGGGCAAGGGAATTTGCTAATGAACATGTGTATCATGGACCAGTGAATGATCAGTGGGTTGACGAATTTTCCAAGTTGCAAGTCAACGACTGGGCAGCTGAATTTGGACGTCAGGTTGGTGAAGGGATCATGGGAGATGATTTCGATGATAATTAGGCCAGTACACATGATGAGTAAGTCTTATCATTTATCATATTTGTTATCATTTTTTGTGGTAATATTTGTTTAATTTTTTGTTTTCTGAGAAGAAGAGGCACGCAGAGAACTATGATCATGGTCAAGTGATGGAAAAGAATTGAATCGCTATGACTCAGGAGTTGGAAAAGTTGTGCCTTGAGATTGCTACTGTTGAAAAAAGGGCTCGTGCGCCTGCAGTAACAGCGAGTCCAAATCCAGGTATGCAGTCAAATGCATTCCAGATGAAATATCCAGTTGCTTTTGCCTTCCAGATGCCTTTAAATGAATTACACATGTATGTCCTGCATATTGATATCCCGTGAAAGATTTTTGGTTAATGAGTTATTGGTAATTTTCCAAGAGCTTCGACAGAGGGTGAATTCAGAAAGCTAATTAAAGATACACGCTCTATCTGTTATGACCTTTTTTATTTAATTTAATAAAGATGCGATTTTTATTGGGAGTACATATTATGTTGGGAAATACAAGTCAGAAGGTCAAAGTACTGCTAAGTTGAAGGTCAAAGTACTGCCTGCTTAGTATGAAAAAGTCAAAGTACTGCCTTTATTAAAGAAACTTTAAAGGATTTTTAGTTAAACGGTTACATTAGTAATTATCAAGTAATAGTTGTATTAATCATATAACAGTTACATTAGTGATTGGTATTAAT
>BQNB010080062.1:2479-20054 GCA_026074375.1 Tanacetum coccineum
AGTCTTCTAAGTCTTCTTTGTGGCATCATTACCACCAAATCTTGTTTGTATAGCAGCAAACAAAGTCTTAGCATCCTTGTACCGATTAAATGTCATTAGATGTTCATTAGGAATTGCCATCAGTAACATACTTCTTGCCTTTATATCATTCTTCTTTTGAACCTTTTCTTCAGTAGTTATTGGACCTGGTATTAGTGTAGTTGAGGTACCATCAACATTTGTTGTTATTTTAGCTGCAGGTTTGAATGAGTTTCCATTCTCTATGACATCCCATAAAGCATAGTCTTGTACTTGAAAGTATTGCTTAATCCTTAGCCTCCACATATCATATTCACCCTGTTTGAGAGTGGGAAACTTTGCAGTAGTAGTGATTTGAGTAGTTTCTAGATCCATCTCTTTCTTGTGAGTAAAGAGTTCTTCCTATAAGTTTCTTCTAGATCAAAGTTTCGGAACACAAGCTTTGATACCACTTGTTGATCCCAACTTAAGATCGATTCCTTAGCTTGTAAAGGTTAAGTTACTTTGGATAAATCCAAAACAACTATGATAGAAACTTTTTGAATACTAAAGAGTATGCGGAATCTACTCTTTAATACTTAGAAGAATATTAATGAAACAATAAACTGTATAAACAATGTATGAACAATGATATTACTGAAAAGCTCCAATATTATTATCAATAATACGAGTACTTTGTGTAGTACTAGGGTTTACAACCTTGAAGCTATATATCAAAAATGTATGAATGTATATATGTTTGGTACACTTTACTCTATACCCTAGGACCTCCTTTTATACACCAAGGAGTCCTAACATGCTTACAATATTTTTCCTAAGTTATCATGATCTTTTAAACAAATAACTTATACGTATCTTTTACAAAAATATCTCATACTTATCCCGTAAGTAATCTTGATAAACAATCTTCATCTTAATCCTTTCTCTTGTCTTTCTCCTTTTAACAGTAGAAACTCTTCTAGTAGTTGTAATCTTTCAGCAGTTGTATGTAGCAGCATTAACTTTTATTCCATTAGCACTAACTTAGTAGCAGTTACTTCCAAACAGCATCAAAAAGCTTTTAATCCCAACAGAGTTGCACTTAAAGTCTTAAAGATCATATTTTTTTAGATCACATTTTAATCACATTTTCTCCCCTTATTTAAAATAATAAATCTTTTAGTATTTGAAATACTAATTGATTAAAATTTGACATGAAAAAATATCATGAAGAGAAAATGATACCACATAATTGCAGGAATTTGTGAACATTTTTCTGATTTCTTCTCTTCAACACTATATGTGGGATATCACTAATTTTGAAAACTTGACATTACAAGGAAAAATTATATGACACCACAAAATGTTGAAGACAAAGTGAGACGCCTTAGTGAATAGTGTATATTATGACTTGACATTTGATATACTACATTTTAATTTCACTTGAATGTTTTTAGATACATAAAATTGGCGTTTATGAGATGTACCGAAAATACATTAAAAGGCTTTTGGTTTTAAAAGATCTCCCTCAAAAATTGATTCACTTTTTAAAATGACATTTTTGAGTATATTGTACCAATTGTACCACTTATAAAAATTGAATATTGTTCCAATTGTTAAATATCTTGAGGAAGGGAGTGTTGAATACATAATTTTAACAAATACATAAAATTGGCATTTATGAGATGTACCCAAAATACAGTAAAAGGCTTTTGGTTTTAAAAGATCTCCCTCAAAAATTGATTCACTTTTTAAAATGACATTTTTGTGTATATTGTACCAATTGTACCACTTATAAAAATTGAATATTGTTCTAATTGTTAAATATCTTGAGGAAGGGAGTATTGAATACACAATTTTAACAAATACCACTTATTATGAAAAGATACCACAAATTATATTTTAAACAATTTGACATTGAAAGTTCTTTTTGAAAAATTGTGTTCAACGGGTTTAAAACACAGGATAGAAGACTTCTCTTCTATTTGTAAAGTAAGCCCACTTATGCCTGCACTCCCCTAACATTTGAGGCTGGGTTACAGTCTGAAGTAACTGTAAGCCATTGTCATGAGCTCAAAACTTTTGAATGTTTTGTATAGGAGCCCAAGACCTAATAAATTTGACTTTCTCATTGACAGGATAAGTTATCTTTAAAGATACACTTTCCTTACAATAAGGTCCGAGTTATCTACTAAAATGTACATAAGTTGTGAAAACTAGAAGGTTTGTTTGTATCCAGCCATGTGTTTTAGATAGGTAGACATTTAGATTCTCTTCTAAGCTTTAAGTGGTAGGTTTCTTCTCTGCTCTTCCTGCTCTAAAGGTCTATGCAAAAGTACTTCTTTTTCTTTTTATCCATGAGCTCCACAAACATCTTTGACCATTCTTCAATGATCAACTCTTCCTGCTCTTGTGCTTGTAATATTGTAGCTAGCTCATAATCTGCATCTATCATAGCTTGAACATTATCCCATTCAGCAATGTTTGCATCTTCTTCCTTTTGTTTTGCAAGCTTCTATTCTTCTTCCAATACATATTTTAACTGAGCTTGAAGTTTTTTAGAGCAATTTCTTTACAAATAAATTTGATCTTTCTTTTTCAAAGGCTTCTCAGGTTCTATCATTTTGCCCTTAGCCTTTGTTCTTTAGCCTATGGAAGTTGGGATGTTTGTGAAGATGATGTTGTTGTTCTAAATTCACTTGGCTCTTGTACTACAACTCCTCTAGCCTTGGGTCTTGTAACAGCAGTTGTAGTTGTTGTAGCAGCAGTTGTAACAACCTTGGGTTTAGCTGCTTTGATCTCTATTAAGGTCTGAGCCAGAGTCAACTCATTAATAGTTGTTGTTGTAGCACTGATAGTAGTAACTTCAGCAGTACTCACTACCTTTTCATCCTCAACTTCCTGCTCATTTAAAACTCCTATATCAAACATTAAATAATCATCATTCTTCCCCTAAGCCTCATCAACCAAAGTAACCTCTGCATCAACATCAAGATCAGTAATTTTCCTCCCCTGTTTGGATGCATCCTCCTGAGCACCCAAACCTTCATCTTTAGAGGAAACAACTTGTGCAGATCTACCAACCTTCCTTAACCTTTTAAGCCCTGGAGTTCTTGACTTATTCCTCCTTTCCATCTTCTTGACCCTCTCCTTTAATTTAGTTATCTCTGCAGCTTGAGAGGTCTTAGTGTTATCCAAGTCAAGAACTCTTTCAGACAATTTTGTACAAAGTTCCAACAATTCCTTAAGTTGCAGTCTATCCTCACCACTGAAAAGTGGATCATTGGAATGTGTAGGTACATGTTCCGCATTGGCAGCCTCATTAGTGATAGGCTTTGTAGAACCACTGGGTTGAGGAACCTCTATGTCTTTCCTCTGTTTCCTTCTTAGTTGTTTCTTTTGAGGCTGTGATGTAGATGTTTGAATAATAGTGGGTGTGTGTTGAGGATCAGTTGGTATTTCTGAACCCTCGCCTAATTCTTTAGGAGCTTGACCTATCATAGTTTGAAATAAAGGGGGTAAGTCTCCTAGAAAAACCTTTTCCTCCTTTCTTCATATTAGCAAAGACCTTCTTAGTGTGAGAAGGTGTAACATAAATTTCTTTATGTTTGGTCATTCCTTTAACTTGTTTATCCAGGAACACTTGCACAAACCTTGGATACATTAGAAATTTAACCCCACCCTCCAAGTTCTTCACCATATTATCAAAAATGTAGTGGAAAAGTTTTGAAAATTTTTGGTTTGTGGAAAGATACGACAGTTTGAGGGCCATAGTCTACAAATGGTTCCAAGTAGTAGTCTTGCACTAATGCATTGCAGAATTGTATGGATAAGAAATTTCCATTAAGGTGAAAAGAAAGCTTTATAGAATGTAAGCTTTTGTGTAAGATTTTCATACCTTATGAGAGTCAGCTATTCAAAAATTGTCGCATTTGGAAGACATTCAGTACCTTCACATCTTTTAATGAAGAGATCCTTCACACACTTGTCCTTATAGTGATGAATCACCTTCTTGCCCCATCTACTAAGTGCTTGTATCTGCACTTCTCCATTGACAATTTTTGCCTTAGCAGTATCCTAGAACTGCTTAATGCATAAAGTATAGATGATGGGATTCACTGTTAGTGCATATCTGATAGAACTTGCATTTAAAAAATCAATAATTCCTTCAAATCCATCACTTTCTTCGGGTTTCTCCAAAAACGCAACCAGATTGTGAGTTTTAGCAAACTTTAGGTTCGACATTGTGTTGAGTTTTGATGATGAATGATAAAATTGAGTTAGGGTTTATGATTAGAGAGTATATCAAGGTGTAAAATTGATCGAATGAGTGATTGAAACCCATAATCAAAGTATTTATGAAATCACCCTCAACAACATTAACTTAAACTAGCAGTACTAAGTTAAGCCTAACAGCATTAACTGACCCAGCAGTAGCCCCACAGTAGTAAGTTATGCCTGGCAGCATTAACTTAACCAGCAGTAGTAAGTTTTTGCCTAACAGCATTAACTAACACTGACAGTAGTAAGTGTATGCCTAACAGCATTAACTGAGTCACCAGCATTAACTCTAATTTTGTTCCAAAAAGAATTTCCATGAAACAATTTGATTCTCACAAGCCTCTTTCTATTTTTATTTTCACTATATCTCCTCAATCACTGTCCTGTTTTAATGTCACACATCCCAACTGTTTAGAGTAAAGAGAGTATGAGGGGGGGATGTTGGAGTTGGAAATGCACTTTCTGTTTTCATCTCACCATTGCTCTATTTTTTTAGCTCACAAAATTACTCTTTCTATTTTGTTTTCACACATCTCTCTTTCTATTTTTTAGCTCACTATTTCTCCCAATTCTTTTACTTACCAATTCACTCTATCTGTTTTTATTTTCATACATCTCTCTTTCTGTTTTTATGCTCACCAATTTTCTCTCAATTCTTTTAACTCCCAATTCTCTCTATCTGTTTTTGATTTCTCTCAATTCTTTTAACTTACATTTCTCTGTCTGTTTTTTATTTCTCTCAATTCTTTTAAGCTCACTTTTTCTCTCATCTCTTATGCTTTATAGTATTAATTATAACAGCAGTACTAATTATACTTACCAGTAGTAAGTTAGGCCAACAACACTAACTTGAATTTCATCATTAGCTGCTGTTCCATTCCATTTCAAGCATCATTTGTGCATAATCCGCTGCATATTAACACAATTAACCTCCTCTCAATTAATACTTTAGAGGTTAAGCATTCCTATACTTGCAATCAGATATTGAAATCTGCCAACATCAGTTGAAAAGCCAAACTTCTTTAAAATTTCATCCACATACTTGTTTTGACTATTGAAAATCCCATCTTCTTTCTATTTCACTTGTAGTCCTAAGAAGAAAGTAAGCTCACCCATAGAGCTCATCTAGAACTTCTTATGCATTAATTTCTCAAACTCAGTACATAAACTCTTCTTAGTAGATTCAAAAATGATATCATCTACATATACTTGAACTAGTAGAATATCACCTTTGACCTTTTTAATGAACAAAGTTTTATCTATTGATCATCTCTGAAATCCATTGTCCAATAAATAGGTAGATAAAGTCTCATACCAAGCTCTAGGAGCTTGATGTAGGCCATATAATGCCTTTTCTATCTTATAAACTCTGACAGGGAACTATGGATCTTCAAATCCTGGAGGTTGACAAACATAAACTTCCTCTTCAATTTTGCCATACAGAAATGCACTCTTCACATCCATCTAGTACACAACAAAGTCTTTGAATGAGGCATAGGCTAAGAACAGCCTAATTGCTTCAATCCTGGCAACTGGAGCAAAAAACCTCATCATACTCTATTCTTCTTCTTGAGTGTAACCCTGTACAAACCAGCCTTGCCTTGTTTTTCTATCACAATACCTCTATTCATCTTTCTTGATCTTATACACCCATTTTTACCAATGAGACCTTTGCCAAGAGGTAAAATCCACCAAGGTCCAAACCTATTGTAAAATTGAACTACAGAAGCTCTTTTGCATAGTCCTCTATCCAAATTGGATTTCTTTAATGATTGGATTACCTTTTTGGGCTCTTCCTAGGATAGAAAACAAGCAAACAGAAAAGTATGAAGGTCTTCATGAGTTTTCCCTTCATAAACAGCACTAATAAACCCTTGTTCATTTGTAGTCTTTGTCATTCTCCTTGTCTGTACACCAGACTGCACATCACCAATCACATGATCAAGTGAATGATCTTTATGGATTCTTGTATTTGGAGTAGAAGGAACTAGATATGTGGTAGTAATGTTGCTCATATCTATTTCTGTTTCATCACCAAAGAAATCAGCATGTGTGGCTTCAAGTAGAGCAGTGGTAACTATTGGACTAACAGTATTAATATTTAGACTACCAGTATTAACATTTGTACTGACAGCATTAATACTTGGCCCAGCAGTATTAACATCTTGAGTACTATTTTTAGGTCTCTCTTGATCATCAATTCCACTTTCTTTATTTACACCTTCATCATCTTTCTTTCCAGCATCACTAGAAGGTTGTGGTTCATCTTAGCAACAGTAGGAAAAACAATTTTCTTCTCTAATTTATCATCTGACACCAACTCCTCAACCAATGGGGCATCAAGAGATTCCCTAACCTCATTAGTAATATCTTCACTAACACTCTTACTAGGCTTAGGTCCATAGCCTTCAAACTCAGGCTGTTGGAACTCCTCTAGACCAGAGTAGGACAAATCAAACTTTAGGGGTAAAACTAACCCTGTAAGGGGAGGTGGAACAGCATTATAGCTTACAAACCCCACACCCTTTCTACTTTTATCAGTTATCTGACTCCCTATTAATTTGTCTAGACTCTTAGAAGCATTATCAAATTTTTTAATTTTAAGTTGATTGCTTTCTTTTTCTTGCATAAGCTTTTCTAACTCACTTTTAAGCATACTAATTTTTAATTCTTTATATGAGATATCTCTTTTAAGAACAACAAGTTGCTCACAAAAAATAACCTCATTCTTTTTGTAAAAGACAAGTTGCTCTTCCATAGATGCTAACCCTCTTTTATAAGTAGCTAAATTAAACTTAGATTTGTTAAACTTTATTCTTAAATCATCAAGTTGAGTTTTAAGACTTTCAAAGCTTTTTAGACAGGTTTTTGAACAAGTTTTGTCATTATGTACCTCAGAGTCTGAAAAAGCCATAAGAGCTATGTTTGTAGGAACTTCATCATCTGCTATATAGCTCCAATCAAAACCAGCTCCGTCAATAGCTACCATGGCTTTGGAAGAAGTTTCTTCCACGTTTATAGTCCTTCTAAAGCTGTCTTGATTCTTGTTCCTGCTATCTTGGTTCCTAGATCCTCTGCATTCCCTTGCAAATTGTCCCAACTTGTGACAGTTGAAACACTCCACCTTGGACTTGTCATATCCAGCTGTGTCACTCCCATTGATAGTGATCTTTTTACTAGTTTTCTGGAAAAACCTTCTTGTCCTCATGCTCAGCAATGCTAACTGCCACTTCAAATCCATCTCTTCTAATTTATCTTCATGGATTTGTTCAAGGTCCTCATATACAAATTGAGACCTGTTTGGTTGACTAGCCAAAAATGTATAAACAGTGGCATCACTTAGCAGTACTAACTTGAGTACTAGCAGTGCTAAATTGAGTGCTAGCAGGGCTAACTTGAGTGTTAGCAGTACTAACTCTATAAGCAGTATTAACTTCATTATACAATAAGGGATGACTGCAAAACCATAATTCTGAGAACTTAGCTTGAGCTGAGCTTGCAGTTCTTTTATCCTCCTTTTTTTTTTATTCCAACAATCTTGAAATTGTTTGTAGTGGCTCATCAAAGCTCATTGTGTCTAATCATTTTTATTCCTCCAGTATCAAGGGTAACTTGGTATCTTTCTTAATTACTCTCGGGATTATATTATTTTATATTATATTTTACGTGTGTAAACTGTTCAATCAATAGTTGTAACTTTACTCAAGCAGTACTAACATATACTAGCAGTACTAAGTTATACTAATAGTAGTAACTTGTATACTAGCAGTATTAACTCTAAGATCATCATGAAGTCTTTTGATCCCAACAATTACCACTAAATCTTATTTGTATAGTAGCAAATAAAGTCTTAGTATCCTTGTACTGATTAAATGTCATTAGATGTTCATTAGGAAGTGCCATCAGTAACATACTTCTTGCCTTCACATCATTCTTCTTTTGAACCTTTTCTTCAGTAGTTACAGGACCTGATATTAGTGAAGACCATCAGTATTTATTGTTGTTTGAGCTGATGGATTGAATGAGTTTCCATTTTCTATGACATCCCATAAAGCATAGTCTTGTACTTGAAAGTATTGCTCAATCCTTAACCTTCACATATCATATTCACCTTGTTTGAGAATGGCCAACTTTACAGTAGTAGAGGTTTGAGCAGTTTCTAGATCCATCTCTTCCTTGTGAGTAGAGGGTTCTTCTTGTTAGTTTCTTTCATATCTTTTTACAGAAATAATCTCATACTTATCCCGTAAGAGAAGTGGCATTATAAACAATCTCATCGTTAATCCTGTTCACTTGTCTTTATCCCTTCCGATAGTAGAAACTCGTATGAACATTTGAGAATCTTTCAGTAGTTGTAAGAAGTAGCATTTAACTTTTAACCAGCAAGCAACTAAGCTGTGTATAAGCAGTAGTAACTAATTAGATATATTTCTTCATTCTTCATCAGCATACAAAGTTTACACTAGCAGAACTACTTTATGCAATATTGTACTTTACTCAAGCAGTACTAACATATACTAGTAGTACTAAGTTATACTAATAGTAGTAACTTGTATACTAGCAGTATTAACTACTTAGTAGTATTTCTTCCAAGTCTCTGAGCAGTTTTAACTTCCATTAGCAGTAGTAATATATACTAGCAGTAGTAACTGACAGTACTAACTACTTAGCATATGTTCACTAATGAATCCTCAACCAGTAGTAAGTTATACTTACACATAACTCTAAACCTTACATATTAACTCTAAGATCATCATGAAGTCTTTTGATCCCAACAATTACCACCAAATCTTATTTTTATAGTATCAAATAAAGTCTTAGCATCCTTGTACTGATTAAATGTCATTAGATGTTCATTAGGAAGTGCCATCGGTAACATACTTCTTGCCTTCACATCATTCTTCTTTTGAACCTTTTCTTTAATAGTTATAGGACCTGGTATTAGTGAAGACCATCAGCATTTGTTGTTGTTTGAGCTGATGGATTAAACGAGTTTCCATTTTCTATGACATCTCATAGAGCATAGTCTTGTACTTGAAAGTATTGCTCAATCCTTAACCTCCACATATCATATTCACCTTGTTTGAGAATGGCCAACTTTACAGTAGTAGAGGTTTGAGCCGTTTCTAGATCCATCTCTTCCTTGTGAGTAGAGGGTTCTTCTAGTTAGTTTCTTCTAGATCAAAGTTCAGCGTTGATACCACGTGTGATCCAACTGAAGAAAAATTCGATTCCTTAGCTTGTAAAGGTTAAGTTACTTTGGATAAATCCAAAGCAACTATGGTAGAAACTTTATGAATACTAAAGAGTATGCGGAATCTACTCTTTAATACTTAGAAGAATATTAATGAAACAGTAAACTGTATGAACAATTATATTACTGAAAAGCTCTAATATTATTATTATTAATAATACGAGTACTATATGTAGTACTAGGGTTTACAACCTTGAAGCTATATATCAAAATGTATATGTGTGTAAAACCATAACCTAGGATCTCTTTTTATACACTAAGGAGTCCTTTACAAGATAACTACAAATCTTCTATAATTTTAATCTTATACGTATCTTTCTAATTTTATAAGATATACACTGAATAAGTCAATACAAATCACTTGACACGTCTTTATCTCTTTAGCAGTCTTAATCTTCATTCAGCGGTCTTAAGTCCTTCAGTAGTCTTAAGTTAGTACTGGCAGTACTAACTTACTCTAGCAGTACTAACTGGTTAGTACTGGCAGTTGTAACTTGAGCAGTACTAACTCTTGGCTTGGCAGTACTAAGTATGAAGACTTTTAATTCCCAACAAAATTCTCTCTTGTTCCTCTTTAAAACCCAAGGCTCAAAATCATTATACAAAGGGTTTATAGTTTTCATTTTACCAAGAACACAAGTATACAAGTATTTTTAAGGTTATTATATAAGGTGTTTCAAGGGTGTTTCAAAGCTAGGGTTTTGTTTAATCAAGGGTTTATAAAAAGGATTTCGGGTTGAAGAAACTAGGGTTTTAATAAGGATTTCGTGTTGAAGAACTAGATTAGATTGTGTTCATTATCATCATTCATTCATTCAAGGTCTAGCATAAACCCTAATCTTTTATAATCATTTCATTTTCATATTTACATGTTTGTTATATTGTTTATTCACCATCTGGTAATTATTTTATGGAGTTTATAAATAATACGAGGTTATACATATTCAAGTAAACATATGTTCATGGTACAAATATGATTAAAAAGCAAGAACATATTTTAATATATATATTACATGTGTTGGATTAATTATATGATTATTGTTGAGATAAATAATTATTATGGACATTTTGTTAGGGAATATTGGACAAAAATGATGAACATAAATTAAGAGGACCTAAAGTATGCAAGATTTGTGGTATTATTTAATTTGGGGGACTTGAAATAATTTTATCATGTTATAATTTATAAAACCAAGTTATAAATATATATTATTACACAAATAATAAAAAGTGTTTTTATAAAAGATGTTTAATAAAAACTGTAATAGTACATAATTTAATAAATTCTGTCAATATTTTATTTTGATAGTACATTTTATAAGGATTCCGAATATATAAGGAACTCGAAAGACGAAACTATAACAAAGAAGTTACGATATCTACAAGATTACGATAATTAAATATATAAAAGTGTTTTTATAAAAGTTGTTTTATAAAAACTGTCATTATTTCGAGTCTGATAAAATTGTATAAATTCTTTATCATGATAGAACATCTCGACATGATTTCGTGGATATAAAAACATTAAAAACGGAATTAAAACGAATGAGTTATGTTTTTTACAAGATTTCGATAATTACATATTTTTAAAAAGTATTTTTATAAATAACTAATTATTGTTACTGTTCCTGTACAGAATGTTATAAAACTGGTAAATATAATATTTTGTTAGATTATCTTGTCACGATTCCGTACATATAAAGAACGTTAAAAACGGAGTTAAAAAGCGAAAGTTATGAATTTATAAAGATTCTATGCACTATTTTACTCTTGTGCACTATTTTTACAAAAACTACATGTGAGTTGTTAGAAATATAAAAAGAGGTTTACGAGTGTTTTCGGGTCCGTTTGGGCTATAAAAACCTTAAGAATATTGTAGTATTATTTATATTATATTTATATATGTTTTTAACTTTATAAATATTATTTTATAAAACAATTAAACCATTTATATAATATCTTTATATAAACAATAAAAATATTAAATCATGTATTATTAACAAATAATCAATTGTTGGACAAAAAGAATATTTTTCTTTACGAATGCAAACACTTGGACATTTAATTTACAAGCGTGACTTAAATATTGTTTCAAATTTTATAAATTAAACAAAACTATTAGTTGGTGCTATAACTTTATAATATACATTGTTGTATTTATTTTAAATACATCGTACTTATACGACCTGTAATTAATTAGGTTGCATTCCGGCTATTCGTGACGATATTCTTTGTTGATTGTTACTACATTCGATACATTCACTTGAGGTGAGTTTATAGCCCCACGTTTTACTCGTTTTACATATACTTTAACACTTTTTGGGGTGAGAATACATGCGCATTTACAAATTGTTACATACTTGATTTCATAACTTGTTTACCTACTCGTTTACATACACGTTTACAAATTGTTTACATACTCATTACAAACTCGTTTACAAACTCATTTACATGATTGATTACAAACTCATTTACATGATTGATTACATACTCATTCACATATTCATCTACATATCTCGTGGTGGAATACATTGCTTGTTTTCAATTTTGAACGCAAGTACATTACTTTACTTTTGAAATGATTACGGATTAGCTTAAGGGGCATGAACTGTTAATTATAATTGGTAGGCGCGAGTGTTATAAAATAGATCTATTTGGGCGTGACAACCCCGTTCGGGTGAGTAGCTCTCACTAGTTCGACGGATTAAACTAACGAACGTTATATCATGTCGGAGCATTAAACGACACTTACTTGAACACTTACAGTGCCTGAAAAGATTGGCATACATTACAAGTCCGAGCCTCAGTTCATGAACTTAATGTAATCGTAATCACATTGTCGTGACTATTGTATGTGTTACAATGGTCACACACACTTTATGAATCTTTGAACCAACATATTTATATTTTTGTGACTATTATAAGGGTTGAAATGGTCATACACACTTTACAAATCTTTAATTTCCAACATGCATACTTACATTTTTGTGACTATTATAAGGATTGAAATGGTCATACACACTTTACAAATCTTTGATTTCCAACATGCATACTTATATTTTTGTGACTATTATAAGGGTTGAAATGGTCATACACACTTTACAAATCTTTGATCCAACATTTATACTTACATAAACCTATGAACTTACCAACTTTATGTTGACACTTTTAAGCATGTATTTTCTCAAGTGAACAAGTTACTTGACTTAACTGATGTGCAATGGAGTCTAAACTTTACAAGATTACTTTTCAAACGACACATTTAGAGGTTGTTCTCTCATATCTTGTGCAATGGTATTATGAAATAACGCTCCTAGACATACTTTCCGCTTCAACCCATTTTTGGGAGTGTTACAGATATGAGCACTTCTCAATAAGTAACGCCACGTCATATCAGCTTCTTTTCCTGTAACAAGATACTACAAGTATTACACAACTTTTAAACCAACATCATTTGTTGACATGAAGTTATAAGTGAACCGGGAACCAGAAAATAACATATAAAAACACGTACAAGAGCATGGAAAAAATAGCATAAGTAAATAGTAAATACACATAGCACAAACCATGATGATGGCACAATGTCTCATAACACATATTAGGGGAATACCGTGCTACACAATGGGGTTTAAAATTTAATGGTGTTTAAGGAAGAAGTACCTATTTTCTTTGATCGAATAACAAAAAATCTGTCGAAGTGTCGATCCATGTAACTATTTTATGATGCTTAGACACTTTGACTACTTAAGAAGATATGAAAATGTCGCTAGTAATTGATACAAAATAGTTAATTGCTGTAAAACATTATGAGGTTGCATCTCGAACCCAACAATGATCATTTCTTACGACATTAAAGCATCCACTATGGTATTTCAAGGATAGGTTTAAAAACAAGAGGTCTAAGAATTTGTGTACCATAGTGAGAAACCCTTTAATGCCTAGATGGCATGAAAAGGTCTTGAATTTTAGAGAGGTTCAAGAATTTGTGTATCAATATAGAAATTAATATATGTGAACAATTTATAAACCTCAAAAGTTTTATCTATAGTGAGAATATGTTCATAATATGAAAAGTTTTATAAATTGATGACATTATCATAGTGTTTGGTATGTTGTAATCGAAGGGGGAATGGAAAAGATTATTACGATGGAATGAAAAAATGTTGTTTGTTTACATTTACGGAATGTAATGATTCATTACAAGGAATGACCCATTACATCAAAACCATTCTTTAGGGGCCCCCTACTTTTTTTCCATTAAATCTTGTAACGGAATCAAAATTACATAAAACTACACCATTAACTTACCATATTAAATAAACTTCGTATCATTAATAGGGCATTTTAGTATTTTTATCATGATTCCATTACGTCTTATCATACAAACCAAACATGATTAATAATGGTAATGAATCATTACATTACACTATTTATTTTATTATGTCGGTTATTCCATTCATTTGGCATTCATTCCGTTCTACCAAACAAACCATATAAGAGATGTCAAATATATAAATCTTTTAAAAAGTTCACCATAGTAAATATCTTTAGCAATCCATCTTCATCATCACCAAATGATTTGATCACATATAAATGACAATTTTGTTTACTTAATAGAATGTAACCAACATTTTAATTATCAATAAATTTTGTAAATGGTAACCGAAGTATTAATTATGATTGCAAGACATTAATTTTCTGTTATATGTTTTAAATAACAATAATGCAGTTATTATCAAACAATACAATTACCAGGATGCGTCGGGTTACATTAACTGCTGACCCGACTCATATAACCCGGTCCACACCCGGTTGCATTAAATCCCGATGTTTCTCTCCATCTGTTAATATTCAACCCGATCCAATTTAATGCTTACCAACCTACACCACATACCTAGATTCATTTTGGTGTCTTCTATCACACATTTTCTCTCTCTCGATTCTTCTTCTTCCCACCAAATACTGGAGTTTTGTTCTTGGATGATGTGACAGCTCCTTTCACACATATCATTTCCACCAATAATTTTTCCTACCAATAACTTTTCACTTTGTTTTTTTACTTAATTGCTTGATGGAGGAGTTATATGCGGTGGGTTTTGGTAGATATAGTTTCCAGAAAATCGTGTCGGCAGCGGAAAAAAGCAACAGACGAGGTATGACTTCTTCCTCATCTTATAGTATTAGGGTTGATTTTTGTTACCGTTGTATCTGTTGTTATAGGAATTATTTCTTATGTTTTTTTAATTAGGGATTTTGTTACTGTTGTATGTGTTGGGGTAGGAATTATTTGTTTGGGTATATTGTTAGTTTTAGAGAGATACATGAAACGTTTTTACGGTTATAACCTGTTTTTGATTTTATACGTGTTTTACCATAACCAATAATGGGAAAAATGATTTGTGTTGAAAACAAGGGGGTTAACATAATTTATAAAATACAATATCATCACAACCATCTTTGGTTCTATTTCGGCGAAACTATTCCCTGGTAGATAGGAGTGTTTAGATGGAGCAAAAACAGCTTTTGCATAGTAGCTGGCTTATTTGAAAGGATTCTTCATATAATAACAAGCTAATAAGTAAATTTTAACATAAGCGGAAGCTGTTTAAGTAAGCCTTACCTGAACACACCTTTAGTAAATATAGTTTAAGCTCTACCAACTACCTGTCATGTGGTTGATGAATGTTGGAAACAAGATTTTTTGGTCAACATTTTGTTAATAAAGCTCACTCTGAAAGGATTTAGATCTGACATGTTGGTTAGTGATTTTTATTTCGAATATGTTGGATGTGTTATTGACTTGAGTAAAAATGTTAACACAACACATGTACTTATCTATGCCTTATTCTATAGATGAATAATGCATGAACAAGTTATAATGCCGGATCAGATAATTCTGTAGGTTGTGCTCAAGATGTGATCAACACCAATTATATTGGCACAAAAACAATATTAAGGCTGCACTCCCATTAATCAGGTCTTTTGTTGAAGGTGCTCGGATTGTTTTAGTGAGTTCACGGCTAGCATTCGAGTAGTGCCAATCCTCATGGTAACAATGTTCCCTTCTTTTGTAATACATTTTGGACCTTTAGTGTTATGACTGAGATTGATGCTTTCTTTCTTAAATGCAATGAATGTAGGTGGTTATATGGAGTTATTGGAGGTTCGAGCAGTTAACAATGATAACCATGGATAGTTATGAGAGACGTGAAAGAACTGGTCAAAGTCGTAGCTTTACTTAATTAGTCCCGCCCAATAGCATGTACAAATGTTTTGTGCGTTCATTTTATCCCAACGATTATTATGCTAAATGACCACTATATACCATTCTAAATTTGTAGGTTTTCATCTGAGTTCTTGCTAAAGCAGTTCTTTAAAAAGCAGTTGTAGCTCCGCTGCTCTTGCTATAAAAAAGTCCGTGATCAAATCGTGTTTTTGGCTGATGGTTTTCTCCAAATTTTAAAGGTTGCAGGTGGGTTAGGATTTGGTTGGCTGGAGAGGGGTTTCTTGGTGTGATGTGATGAAAGGGTTTTTTGGGATTGCGATGCTCAACAAGAAGCTCTTTTGATGATTTGAACCCCTCAAGGTGCCTATCTGCTCCATAGGTAAAATTTTAGGGCTTTTTTTAATTCGGTATTTCAGATTTATATAAATAAATTAGGGGTTTTGGTTTTGTAATTTTTTATTTCATGGATTTTAAGTTCATTTGCATGATTAATGATTTATAATTGACTTGCTTTATACAGATTTAGTATAAACCAGCTTAGTTTAGATCATTGTTTTTTTATTTTACATTCTTTTTAAGTTTTTGATGATTTTGCTAAAAATCTTTGTGTTTCTTAGAAATATATAGATAAAGGTTTGATTTTTAATGTGAAATTTGGGGTTTTGTCTTTGTAGGTTCTCGATTTTAGGTTTTAAATCGGCTAAAGATAAGCGGGTGGTTTGGATGAGTCATGAAGATCATGCGGTTTGAAGCGTTGGTAAGAAGTGGGCACTTTCTCACAACAGGCAGTAAGTTGTTATAATTTTTTTTTCGTATGTATGTTCTTGCGAATAGAAGAAAAGAAAGTGAACGTGCAATTTATGAGACAAGTTTCATTTGTGGGCATTCAGGTCTTAGGGTCGTGGGTCGCCCATGTTGGTTTTGGCATTACGTACGAAATTAGCTCAACATTAGATTCCAGTTTGTTCTCACATCACTGATACTCACTTTACTATAGTATATAAGTTGATTTTCCGTTTTTGCTCCGTTTTACGAGTTCGAATTTTGAATTTGCACTTTTCAAGGTATGAAGGGAGTTAGAGTTTCAGACTAGCAGATGTAAGGGAGCGAAACGAATGAGGTTGTTCGTTATAGGGTGCTGCTCCATTTTAGGTGAAGAGGAGTGCCTATGTTTAAAACAACAAAAAAAGTAAGCCACGCCGCAAAATCAGACTTAATTTTCTTTATTGCCTTTAAGATCTAAACAACCTTTTATGTTTTTTGCAGCTCTTTCTTGATTAAACTTGAAAGATTCCGTTATTTACAAATTTTTAGTGAATGCTATATATCTTGATTCAGAAATTCTGGAATATCACATAACTCTTGCATTTCAAAAAAGGTTCTACTTAATAGTTTTAGTATATATTGAATCTTAAATTTAAAGAGACCAAATCCCTAAGAGAAAGGTTTTTCAAACTTTAACTTTCTTTAAGGAGCGTGTTTGTATCATCGTTATTCATCATATTTTCTTTCTAGGGTGTAAACTTTCGGGATTTAGCGGGTGTCATTGTTAACGAATTTCATGAAGTTGTGCTCGCTTCAGGAAAACCGTTCGTGAGTTTTGCAATACTTTTGTCACACACACATACATCATCTTCATGTATAATCATAATTTGTTTCTCCTTTGATGGCAGGTCCTGATTATGCCTTGAAATTTGTTAAGGGAAAGTCATCAAAGTAAACCCTTCTGCCTTTTGCGTTTCTTTTATCTAATATATATAGATTAATCTGTTTTTTATAAATTCTTTTATCTATTAATATGCAGGCCATTTGGGAGG
>BQNB010080063.1:0-13086 GCA_026074375.1 Tanacetum coccineum
GATTTGTTGAAATGTAGATTTTTTTCGGAAAAAATTCCGGAAAAAATCTGGAAATTAACCAAATGCGTGCAGTTTTTTTTCTTTTCCCAGGCATAAATTAGGGTCGACATTGTCGACCCTAAACTCAGTCTTAGGGTCGACAATGTCGACCCTAACCTTAGTGGAAGAATGATGTGGAATCCCACTACTACACTTTTAATTAAATATAACACTTTGGGTCGACAATGTCGACCCAAAGTTGCAAAATGAATGTCGACCCAAAAAATTTAAATATTAGTTTGTTTTATATATTAAAAAGATTTTAATAAATAAAAAAGTGTAGGGTCGACAATGTCGACCCAAAATACAAAGGTATATGTCGACCCTAAGTTAAGTCAACTTTTTTGGTGGAAATATTGTGGTCCCCACTGTCGACCCAAAATACAAAGGAATATGTCGACCCAAAGAATTTTGGGTCGAGAAATTTGGATCGAGAACTTAGGGTCGAAATTGTCGACCCTAAGTACTTTGGGTCGACACCCTTTGTAACTTAGGGTCGAAAATGTTGACCCTAACCCCTTATATTGTTGTAGTGAACTAAAGGTATCTTGACCATTATTAAGTCATTGTATTATTAATTTTATTATTGTTAATATGATAAATATGGCATGAAATGCTCCATATTAGCCACTTGGACAGGACATATCTCCTTACTGGAACCTTACATGCAAGATTCTTCTGATGAGATCGTATACCTATGTGTCTTCAACCTACGTTTCGATTTTCATACAAATCTAACGGTTAACGAACCCGCAATGTCAATTATACCACGACTGCGCAATAACGGATGTACCAACCCGGTTCACTCGTTTCTCTTGTATCGGCTCTCTCTCCATGTTGTGTGAATTGTTCTATTGGACGACTAAGGCTCCGAATACTAATTTTTGAAAAAAATCCAACTAACGGGTTATATAGAGCGGAACATAGAATCAAGAACTATAGCCAAACAGCTGGTTAAGGAAGTTTGTCAAGTGAAGTTTCGTACGTGTATTCAAACGGGTAATTTCACAATAAAGTTCTATCAATGAAATTGATATTTTTATCTGACCAAGTGTGTATCAGATGTAATTGGGAGGGAGTTTAAAAAAGAGTAAACTAAAGCTAAAACTATGTAAAAAGACTCGTTGGTCGATGTAAATTTGAGCATTTGTTTTATTTACGGCTATAACTTAAAGCTAAATTATTAAAATGAGGCAAATCAGTAAGTAGACATGATGATAAAACCCTAATTTGAGTTAGCTAATCTCTCTAACAAATGATATTTATTTACTAAATGATTAAATCAAAGTAGCAAACGTTAAAAATTACAGATTTATAATGCCAAAAGTAATGCGAACTACGATGATTCTATCCACTAGCACATGATTTATGGATTTGCATGAAATGGTAAACGTATATATGAGATATGTCAAAGTTCTCGATGAAGACTTTGTCTTTTTTTTTATTTGTTTCTTTTTCATGGTTGGCATTTATTACTAGTAAGAACAAAGTATATACAAAGTTAAGAAAATACGGCAAAGAAGATTTCTATCTTGTGTGAATTGTGATGTCGGGATTGAAACCAATGATCATTTATTCTTCGCTTGTAACACGGCAAAGAAGATTTCTAAATCCACCGCCCCCTCCTCCCCCCCCCGCCCCGCCCCCCTACCCCCCCCCCCCCCACCCCCCGCCCCATTGCATACCGTCCAGTCCTATCCCCCCCCCCCCCCCCCCCCGCCTCCCCCCCCCCCCACCCGCGTTCTCACCCCGTCCTCTCCCACGCACCCCGCCTCGGGCCCCTCCCACCCCCGCCCTCCCACCCTCCATCCCCCCAATCCCCACCCACCACCCCCCCCGCCACCCCCCCCCCCCCCCCACAGCCCCGGCCAAAATCTCCCCTCCCACCCCTCCCACCCCGACCCCCTCCCCCCCCCACCCCCCCCCTGCCCCCCCCCCCCTCCCCTGCCCACCCCCACCCCCCCCCCTCGCCCCCCCCGACCCCCCCCCCACCCCCCACCCCCCCCCCCCCCCCCCCCACCCGACCCAATTCCCCTCCCCGCCCCACCCCCCCCCCCCCCCCCCTCCCCCCTCCCTCCCCGCACCCCGCCCCCCCCACACGCCCCCCCCCCCGCCACCTACCACCCCCCTCCCCCCCCGCACCCCCACGCCCCGCCCTCCTGACCAACCCCCCCCGCCCCCCCCTCCCGAACCCTCCCCCCCCTACCTCCCCCCCTCCCCTCCCCCCCCACACCAAACCCCCCCTCCTTTCCCCCCCGCCCCCTCCCTCCACCCCTCCGCCCCGCGCGTCCGCCGTCACGGTCACCACCCCCCACCCCCTCCTGAGCCTCCCCCACGCTCCCTGTTCCCCCCCAGCCCCCCACCGGCCCCCAACCCACCCCCCTCCCCCCACCCCACCAAGCCTCCCCCAGCCCCCCGCGCGTCCTCCATCCCTCCCCTCCCCGAGCCCCTCACCCGCCCTGCCACCATTCCTCCGTAGCACCCCCTACTCCCGCCTTCACCCCCCCCCCCCCCTCCCCCCGCTTCACCGCCCCCCCCCCGCTCCCCGCCCCCCCCCGGCCCCCCCGCCACCCCCCACTCTCCACTGCCCCACCCTGCCCCACCCTCCTCACGTGCCCCCCCTCCTCGCCCCCTTCCCTCCCCTCCCCCGACCCCCTCCTCCCTAACCCCCTCGCTTTCCCGCGACCCTCCCCACACCGCCCTACCCACTCATCCCCTCCCCTCCCCAGCCACCCCCCCCCCTCCCCCTCCCCCCCCACCCACCCATTCCCCCCACCCACTTCCTTCCCCGCACCCCCCCGCCGCCCTCCTCCCCCCGCTCCCCCCCCCCCCTCCTCGCCCCCCACCCCCCCCTCCCACCCCCCTCCCCCCCTCCGCCATCCGCCGCCCGCGCCCCCTCCCCCCCCTCCCCGCCCCCCCCCCACCCCCCAGCCCTCCCCCCCCCTCCCCCCCGTACCCCCTCTCCCCCACGCCCCCTCCCCACCCCCCCTCCCCCACCCCTTGCCACCCAACGCCCCCATCCCCGCCCCCTCCACCCTCCCCCCCCCCCGCCCGCGCCAACCCACCCTCTACCCGATCCTGCCCCGCCCCCCGCGACCCCATCCTCGACCCGCCTCACCCCTCCCCCCTACCACCCCCGCCCCTCGCCCCCCGGCCCACCCCTCCGTCCCGCCTGCCCCCCCCCCCCCATCCCCCTCCCATCTGCCCCCCCCCCCTCTCCCCTCGCTGCTCCCAGGCACTCCGCCCTTCTGCCGCCCCCCCTCACCCCCCCCCGCTCATCTCTCCCCCACTCCCTCCCCTCCCCCCGCACCCCTCCCCCCATACCGAACCCACCCCCCCCCCTCCGCTCGGCCCACATCCCCCCCAGCCTCCCTCCCCACTACCCCCGCCCCCCCGCCCTCTTCTGCCCCCCCCCCCCTCCCTGCCTGCACCCCCACGCCCCCCCGCCCCCTACCCCTCCCCCGGCATGCCCACCCCCCCTCCCCCCCCCCCCCTACCCCCCCACCCCCCCCCCCCCAGTAGCCCCGTCCCCTATCCCTCCCAGCCCCCCCCTCCCCCCCCCCCCACTGTCCTCCAGCCCCCCCCTTCAGCCTCTCCCCTCCCCCATCCCCCCCTCTGCTCCCTCCCCCCCCCCCCCCTCACCGCCTACCCCCCCCCCCACCCCCAGTCCCCTCCCCCCCAACCCCCTCGAGCCCCCACCTGCCCCCCCCTCCACCTCCCCCCGCCCTACGTCCGCCGGCTCCCTACCGACACCCCCACCCACCGGCGTCACGCCGCCCCACCCCGCCTCCCCCCCCCACCTCCCCTCGTCCCGCCCCCCACCCCTCCTTCCCCCCTCCCCCCCCCCGCCCCCTCCCCACTTAGGTCCGCGCCCCCTCCCTCCCCCCCACCCTATCGCCCCCACACTCCTACTCCCCTAATTCCCTTGTCCCCCCTCCACATCTCCCCCGCCACCACCTTCCCGCCCCACCCCCCCCCCCCCCGTCCGCCCCCCCCCTCCCCCCCCTCCCCCCCCTTCTCACCACGCGCCCTGGCCCCCCCCCACTGCCCCCCCGCCCAGGTATCACCCCCAACACTCCCCCTCCCCCCCCCACCCCCCCCCCCCCCCCCCTACCACCCCCCCCCCCCCGCTCCCCCCCTTTCGCCACCCCCCCCCCTCGCGCTTACCACACCCCTCCCCCCCCCCCGTCTCCCCCCCACGCCCGCCTCCTCCCCGCCCGCCACCACCTCACACCCCCGCCCCCCGCCCCCCCCCCCCCCCCCCGCCACCCGCCCCCCGCCCGGCCGTTCCACTGCTCGTATCACTCCCCCTTCCCCAACCCCCCCCCCCCCCACTCTCGCCCCCCCACCCCACCCCTCCCCCCTGCAACGTCCCGTCCCTCCACCCCGCCCTCCCTCCCCCGCCCGTCCGCTCCCTCCCCCCACCCCCCCCACCTCCCCCAACCCCCCAACCCCTCCCTCCCCCCGCTTCCCCCCCCCTCCCCCCCCCCCCCCCCCTCCCCCCCCCCCCCCCTCTCCCCCCCCCCCCCCCCCTCACGCCCGCCTCCCCCCCCCCCACCCCCCCACCCCCCCCCACCCCCGCTACCCTCCTGCACTCCCCCTATCCCCCCCCTGCGTCCGTGCCCCCCCCCCTGTCTCAAACCCCCAACCGCGCAACCCCCCCCCACCCCCCCCCCTGTCCTCTCCCCCCCGCTCTTTCTCCCCCTCCCCCCCCACGTCCCGCCCCCCGCTTCCCTCCGCCCTCCCCGCTCCGCCAGCCGCCCCTGACCACCCCTGCCCCCCCTTCCCCCCCTCCCCTCCCAACCTTCGCCCCTCCCAATCTCCTCCCTACCCCCCCTCCTGTTTCCCCGCACGCCCACTGCCCTCCAAGCTCCCCCCCCCCTCCCCCCTTCCGCCCCCCCCCCCACCCCCCCCCCCCCCCCTCCGGACCCGCCCCCCCTCCCCGCCCCCAACATCCCACACCCGTCGCCTTCCCTCTCCCCGTTCCCTCCCCCCTGCCCCCTTCCCTGACCACCCGCCTTTCTCCGGCACGGTCCTACCCCCCCGGCCCTCTCCCACTCCGCCCACCCCCCCCCCACCCCCCCTCCTCTCGTGCCCCTAACCGCCACTCGCCCCCACCCCCACCCTCCCCCCCACCAGACCTCCCCCCTCCCCGCCTCCCCTCCCCTCCCCCACCCCACCCCCACTCCTGCCCCCCACTCATCCCCCCAAAACCTCACCTCCCTCCCTCCCTCCCCACCCTCACTCTACCCCCCTATCCCCCCCCGCCCTCCCCCTCCCCGAAGCCCCCCCCCCCTCCCCACCCACCCCTCCTACACTGCCCCCCCACCACGCCCCCCCCCCCCACCCCCAACCCCCCCCCCCCCACCAACACTCCCCCCCCCCGCCCCCCCCGCTCCCGCCCACCGAACCCCCCCCCCCCCCCCCCCCCCCCTCCCCCCCCCCCCCCCCCCCCACCAAGACTCCCGCCCCCCACCCCCCCCCAGCCTCCCCCCCCCCCCCCCCCCCCCCCCCCCCCCCCTCCCCCGCCTCCACCCCCCTCCCCCCCCCCCCCCCACCCCCCGGACTTCCCCTCCCCCCCCCCCCCCCCCCACCCCCCCCCACTCTCCTCTTCCTGCCCCGCGCCCCCCGCCTCCCCCGCCCGTGCCTCACGCCGCCACCTCCGCCATAACACCCCCCCACACCCCCCCCGCCCTCCCCGCCCCCTCCCCACCCCACTGCGCCCCCTCCTCCCACCCCTCCACTGCACCCCCCGCCCCCCCCCGCCCCCCGCCCCTCTCCGCCACCCTCGACCCACCACCCCCCTCCCCCCCACCCACATCCCGCCTCCCCCCCCCCCAACCCACCCCCGCCTCCCCTCCCCTCCCCACCCATCAACCCCCCGCAACCCCCCGCCCCCCCCCTCCCTCACCCACCCTCACGCTCCTCTGCCCCTCCCTCCTCGCCCGCCCCCCCTCCCCTACCTTCCCCCCCCCCACCCACCCCCCCCCCTCCCCCCCTCCCCCCTCCCACACACCCCCCCCCCCCACCCGCCAGTCCCCCCCACCTCCCCCCCAACCTCCCCCCCCCCCCCCGTCACCCTCTCACATCCCCCCCCCCCTCCCCCCCCCCCGCGCTGGCGCTTGCCTCCCGCCTACGCTGCGCCCCCCCCCCCCCTACCCCCCCCCCACTCCCCTCCAAGCCCCCCCCCCCTACCACCCCCACCGCCCCCCCCCCCCCCCCCCCCAGCCCCCCCCCCCCCACCCCCTCCCTTCCCACCGCTCCACCCACACCCCCTCCTCCCCCGACGAGCACCCCCCCCCCCCCCCCTCCCCCCCCCCCCCCCCCCCCCCCCCCCCCCCCTCCCCCCCCCCCGCCCCGCCCACTTAGAGCGTCTCGCCCGATTTCCCCCCTCTCGACTTCCAGTCCCCCCCCCCTCCCCCCCCCCACACCTGCCCCCCCCCCCGCCCCGCACCCCCTCCCCATCGCCCCTGCTCGAAACCCCCCCCGCATCCCCCGCCCGCCCCCCCCCTCCCCCCTACACCTCCCCCCCCCCCCCCCCGCCCCCCCCCGCCACCCCCCGGTCGTTCTCCCCCCCCCCTCCCCCCCCCCCTCCCCCCCTCCCCCCCCCCCTCCTCCCAGGACCCCACCCCCCCGCCCCGCCCCCCCCCCCCCCCCCAGCCCTCCCCCCCTCCTCCCTCCCTCCCCCCTCCCCCCCCTCCCCCCCCCCCTCCCCCCCCGCCCCCCCCCCCCCCTCCCTCCCCCCCCCTCCCCCCCTCACCCCCCCAGAGCCCTGCAAGCCCCTCCACCCTCTCCGCCCCCTCCCCCCCCCCCCCCCGCTCCGTCCCCCACCCTCACCGCCCCCCCACCCTCCCACCCCCCCCCCCCCCCCCCCCTCCCGCCCCCGCACCCCCCCCTGCCGCTCCCCCCTCCCCCCTTCCACTCCGCCCCCCCCCACCCCCACCCCCCCCCCCGCCCCCCCCCCCCCTCCCACACCCGCTGGCCCCTCCCGCCCCCCGCACCCTCCCCCCCCCCCCTCCTCCCTCCCCCCCCCCTCCCTCCCCCCCTCCCCCCTACCTCCCCTCCCCCCCCCCCCGCCCAGCCCCCCCCACCCCCCCACCCCCCCCTCCCCTCCTGTCCCCCCCCTCCCCCGCAACGTCCTCCCCGCCCCCCCCCTCCCCTCCCCCCCTGCCCCTCCCCCGCAACCCTCCTCCCGCGCCCCCCCCACCCCCGACCCTCACCCCTCCTCCCATACCACCTCCCTACCATCTCCCACCCTTCATACCCCCCCTTAACCAAATAAACACAATACACTTCACACACACCCATATATATACAAAAACACAGCTGCCCACCACCTTCACCGACACCACCAAAAATCCCCCCAAACCCCCACCCTGAACTCACTATCTTCCCCACGACCCATCCCTACACTCCCCCACCCATTAACCTTCCTAAAGACATCTTTCAGATACGTACGTGACAACCCACACTAACAAACACCCTCCAAAACTCACAATGCCCATGAAAAAAAACACATCCCAAGTAGTAAAACGATTTACATGGGAGGATTTATACAACAGAGACACCAACTCACACAAACAGAATTAATAACAATCGGCAAAACCTACAAAGTCACCAAGATGAAAAAAGCAAATTTGAGATAGCTAATCTCCTAACAAATTGAATATTTATTTACAAACTGATTAAAACACAGTAGCTAAACGAATACAAAATACAGATTTAGTAAGTGCCAAAGAAATGCCAACTACGAAAGGTTCTATCCACTCACACATGATTTAAGAAAATGCCAAGAAAGAAAAACGTATAATAAGAAAATGAGATATGTCCCAAATTTTTCCATTAAACTTTTTCTCTTTTTTTTTTTAGTTTCTTATTCATGTTCGACATTTATTACTAGTAAAAATCAAGATATGCAAAGTTAAAGAAAGTACGAACTCAAATTAATTCAAAGTAATTTATACTTGTTGTTTACTTAAGGGAGAATTTCATCAACATCCTTACAAAACATGCAAATTACATCAATATCCCTTCAAAATTTAAAATTACATAAAATCATTTCAATTTTAAATATTACACTTAATATCATTCAAACTTCAAAAAACTTATCAATGTCCAAATACATATTTTATTCACTATTTAAAACATTTTAATATCTAAAATCTACTTAAATATTGATTAACAAGTTAGTATTACCTTTTTACCCACCTAATTATAAAGTCTGCACCATCTTCTTCTTCTATTTGTCATCTCATAGAAACATAAGTGGACTTAATATGGATCATATACCTTCATTATTTATTTGCATATTGATTTAATGTTTTGCTTCTTACAAGCTAATCGCCATGTTCAAGTGATTACAACATACCCATAAATCCCACATCTTTCTTGTACACCAGATTCTTACTAAATGTCCCAATCCCTAGCCATTTATTTTGTTAATTTAACGAGTTATTTATATGTAATAATATAAATGCATAGCGAATGAAATCAAATATGGGTCCAAACTTTGTCATATTAGTTTCCATTTTGTTTTAGGTCGTCAGATTAGTATAATTATAAGATATAATAATATGCATGTGAATGAAATCAATTTGATTTCCATTTTGTCATATTAGTTTGTCATATTACCAAGAAAAGGGAGTCGAGTCACATTTTGTTTAGGTCGTCAGATTGGAACAAAATGGTGTTCAATCAAATGAGTGTAATTTTCTCAAAGAAGGGTAAAATAGTCATATTAGTTTTTCATTAATATTTATTTAAGATGTTTAAGAATTAACTTTTATACTATTAATTAACTAGTTTGTTCGGGTATATATGAGTATTTTGAAGTATTGAAAGGATATTGGTGTAATTATAATTTTTATAAGGATATTGATGTAATTTAAATGTTTTTGAATGATATAAATGAAATTGCCTTTTTTTTAAATCTCATCTTTAATCCAGGTCTAAAAAAATATATACAAAGCTAAACAAATATTTCTTCAGTGTTTGCGTTATAATGTAGATGTCAAGTTGTTGATCACCTTGAACACAAATTGTTCTATACGTGGTGGTGCCCATAGGAAACAAGTTGCTCTTCTAAGATTCTTTGTATTTGGCATGGCAACCAAAGATACATGTATGTGTGGGATACATGTGTATTAAAATCCTAGTTGGGTACCCGCACATAGAGACGGTGATAAATATACTTATATTATAGAATTAATGTGAATGAAGTATTTTTTTTAGGATGCGAGAATTTTGTATTAATTCAAATTAAAAGTTTTGAAAAATTTGAATTAAAATAATATAAACCCATTTAAAAGTGAAAAACAAAAAAATTAAAAAAGTATATCAAAATGAATATTAAATTAAAGATAATTTTTTGAAAAAACTATAGTGAAAATAGATAATACTAAAAAAAAGTGAAATTAGATTGAAAAAAAAATTATAATTAAGAATATATTTTAGTTTTAAAATGTAGGTGTTTTTTTAAATAAGAGATGACACATGTCTAGGAAACATTTATGAAAAATGTGTTTGAAGGTCAAGATCTCATCTTTTTATTTTAATTTTTAGTGAGATCCACATTATAAATGTTTTATATGTGTATTAAAATATGAGATTAAAGTGAGGAAATTTAACTCAACTCATAAATTCAAGGACGACTCTCTTTCTTTTGAAATGAATTTTTACGAATCATCAAGGAACAAGTATGGCCTCAAATATGTGGTACTAGTTCGACCCATGTAAAATATATTTTTTCTTCCTACTAGAAGGTAAATTTTTATTGTTTTTTTTTTTTGGTTTTTTTGTTGTTTGTTGTTGGGGGTTTTTTTTGTTTTTTTTTTTGGTGGGGGGGGGGGGGGGGGGGGGGGGGGGGTGTGTGTGGGGGGGGGGGGGGGTGTGGGGGGGGGTTTTGGGGGGGGGGGGGGGGGGGGGGGGGGGGGGGGGGGGGGGGGGGGGGTGGTGTGGTTTTTTTGAGGGGGTGGGGGGGTGGGGAGTGATAAGGTTGTTTTGGGTGTGTGATTTAGGGGTGAGCACGGTCCAAGGACCGGACCGGACCGACCTTGGACCGAGACCGAAAGTACCCAAAACGCCGGACCGAGGACCGGACCGAAATGGTACGGTCCGGTCCGGTCCTACACGGCTTAATCTTCGGGTTTTTGGTCGGACCGGACCGAGGACCGAATTGGTCCAAAACACCGGACCGCGGACCGGACCGAAATACCTTCGGTCCGGTCCGGTCGGTCCGGTTCGGTCCGGTCTTCCGGTCCGGTCCGGTCGACGGTCCGATATGCTCACCCCTACTTATATGCGTATTAAATTATGAGATTCAAGTGAGGAAATTTAACTCAACTCATAAATTACTCTCTTTCTTTTGAAATGAATTTTACAAGTCATCAAGGAATCATGTATGGCCTCATTATATGTGGTCTCGAGTTTCGACCAATGTAAAATATATTTTTATGTACTTACTAAAACGTTTTTATTTTGAGTTTCGATAACCTGGAGGATATAAAGTTATTATGCATCAATGTTTATGTTCTATATGCAAATCTACATTTTCTTTTTATCTATCTATGTTTAAAGTCACAACTAAAATGGGATCTGCATACATATTTGTTTAGAATGACTAGTTTATTAGTATAATTTTTGTGAAAGATACAATGTGTATTAGCAAAGATATTGTACGTACAAGACACAAGCTATTCAATGCCAAACAGCTGGTTAAGGAATTTTGTCAAATGAAGTTTCGTGTACTCAAACTGGTAATTTCAGAAGAAAGTTCTATCAATGACGTTGATAGTTTATTTGACTAAGTGTATCAGATGTAATTGGGAGGAAGTTTACAAAAGAGTAAACTAAAGCTAAAACTATATACTGTAGGTAAAAAAGACAATCAATGGTCTACGTAAATTTGAGCATTAGTTTTATTTACGAGCCGAAAACGAAATTATTAAAAGATGGCTAATCTCTAAGAAATATTATTTATTTACTAAATGATTTAATTCAGAACTGCATGTTTTGTGGAGACTTAGAAGTCAACTCTCGTTTTAATATTTAACTTGAGCTAGAAGTATATGGTGAGAAGAATTATATTATCATAACATTGTGACTGCATTATTCAAATCCACTCTTATTTGCTTCTTGACCATTCCAAGAATTGTAAGTCCTCTCCCATCTTTGTTAGCTCATTTCTATACTAGGGATTATATTTTGTTGTAAAATTTGCTTAATTCCATAAACTTAAATAATAGTTTACAGTCACATAGAATAATTATAGTTATGGATAGGCTTGTGTTGAATTAATTTATGTTATTGAGCATTATGATGTATTCTTGCTAAGTTATGGAGTAAGATATCCATTTGAATTGATTGAGTTGCTCAGATTCATTAAGTTATTCTTTCCACTTATTTTGACTGAGTTTTTGACCAACTTATCGTGCTGAAAAAACTTATTTACCACCTCGGGTTTTAGTTACAAAAATCGCTTTACATAACATAGTGTTCGGGTAGTAGTAAATTTTATATACTTTCGTGTTTACGAAAATAGTCGTAATTTATAATTCGTAAATGGTATAATTTATATATTTATATGCTTGGCTTCATATTTAAGTCCACTTTACAGATTCAAACTCATTTTAGTACATCTTTTAGTCATACATATACATAGGGTTACTTTTATACATAAAGGTCATGTTACAATTTCGGACTGAAATTTCACTTTCACCATTTTTAACGCCATTTACAAACCATAAAGAGTTGATTGACTATCCAATTGATTCAGAATATACATGACTTTAGCTACAACCCATAGTTTTGACTTTTTAATTGGTTCAGTCCGTAAATATGACTTTTTACCCAATCTATACAGCAAGGTCCAGATTTAACTAGTTTTAGTGTTTTGACCATATCTCACTCATTATTTACTTTCTTGGAATCATCCAATTTGCCCAATGTACATAAGAGATTTACAAGCTTCTTTTTTTTAGCTTATAAACTTATACACTTGAGCTTATGGACTTTATAAGGTTATAAATCCAAAAACAAAGCTTAGCAAATTTCCAATAATCTCATAAATCCATCAAATAAATTTCAACAAACACATCCAAATATATTTATCAACTAGTTTTATTCTTCCATCTGATATAAATGCGTAAAAAATGATTTCAAAAAAGGTCTGAAGATGTTATCTTTTAGGATTAAAGATTCATCACTTTCTCCAGCAACTCGATCATAGGTAGCAACATTGATTTAATAGAAGCAACACAATGGTAAATATTTCCAAACAAGCAATACAATGGTAAATAAGAATCATATTTTGCTTATTATCTGTTCCTGCGTGCTGGTTAGCTTATTTCTATACTAGGAATCATATTTTGTTGTAAATTTTGCTTAATCCCATGAACTTAAAAATAGTTTACAGTCTCATAAAATAATTATAGTTATGCAGAGGCTTTTGTTGAATTAATTTATGTTATTGAGCACTGTGTTGTATTCTTGCTGTGTTTTGGAGAAGCTTTAATGATTAAGTGGCGGTAAGCCAATAATCAATCCATTTGAATTGTTTGAGTTTTATACACTTGAGCTTATGGACTTTATAAGGTTATAAATCCAAAAACAAAGCTTAGCAAATTTCAAATAATCTCATAAATCCAAAAACAAAGCTTATATATTCTATGCTCAACTTGCTTTATGTCTAGATGTTACAGTACATTACTGGTTTTGGCTAATCTTCACAAGCAACAAAGTTAACTGCTCGATCTTTATTTTAGTTTATTTTTAGTTAAAACCGTAACATTGTTGGTTCTGTAAAGTGTTATTATTCCATAAAAACCAATAATGATACAATCAAGTCTATATAAAACATAAAAATAGGCCAAAGCCAAATATAAACTTATAATCCGTGATATATCTCGTCTAACAACCCCAGGCAGTTGGAACGGGAGATGAACGAACACCCAAACTAGAGTGAAAATCATCAAAAAAACGCATATGGCAATCCCTTGGTGAAAAAATCGGGCATACCGATAGCGTAAGGGAACATGTAGAACCATACAT
>BQNB010080063.1:17004-30046 GCA_026074375.1 Tanacetum coccineum
AAATTATAAGGGGCTTACAATGCTATGAAGACAAGAGAATGATCAAGAACACAAAACCCTATATGGGTGTGTGTTAGTCATGGCTCCAACCAAACCAAACAAGCAAACCCTAAACTTTTTATAACACTAATCTTGCGACAATCACCCAATAACACCTTTTAAGTCATCTTGAAACCAATAATTAGATCAAACCTCAACATCTTGAATCTTGAAAAATAATTGATTTTCCTAAACTTGTTGCATGGAGGTTTTTATCAATGAGAAGTGATTAGGATTTATAGTAGTGTTGATTTAGGGCTAAAAGGAGTAGATTTAATGGGGTTTTAAAGATGGAATCAAGGTTTTTGGTGGTTGGGGCGTCGAACCAGGAAGAAGAGGGGAGTGGGTCGGTTGGGTTTCTTGAATATATGATATGTATGTGTTTTAATTAAGGGGAGGGATTTATATATGGTTATTATTTAGTTGTTAAGAAAAGAAAAAAAAATGAGGGTGTGTGTTTGGTCGTATACCGACGCAAGAGAGGGGGAAAGAAGGTGGGCTTTGGCCCATTTTTCCTAACTAGCAATACCTATAATTCTTGGGCCTAATAACCTTTCTTAGTCCGACACTTTTTCCTAAATCGTAATTTTCGTCTAGGTGCAATATAAAACACGAGGAAAATGTAAAATACAAAATTAAAAATAATTTGGCACTCAAGGCCCGTATATGGAGTCATTGGTTTCTCGATTGATAAAAACGGATAATTTAAATTGTAAGATTCGCGAGGGTTTTAAAATTGACAATTTCAATAAAAATCAACTAAAATAATAAAATGAATTATTTAAAATTTAAGGAATAATTATTAATTCAGAATAAGTAGTGACCTTAAATACGGGGTTTTACATTTCAAGATAATGAGCATGTGGGTAGAGATACAAGATCGCAAGATGACATAATATTCTAGGATACAGATTTAAAGATCTCAAAGTCAAGGATAAAGTTAAGGCTAAAGACCAATATATCAAGATTAAGACAAAGATATCAAGTCAAAAATCAAGATCCAAGATCATAAGCATGCAAAAGGAACTTCAAAGGAATTCCCAAGAACACAAGGCTCCAAGATTCAAGACGTCATAAGAAGTGAAGCCATAAGTGCAATGACCACCCCTTAGGGGGAGATTGTTAGATGTTGGTCCTTTGGAATCTGATATAAGGTTTATCAACTTTAAACTAATCAGATTCCATAGCAACAAAGTGAGTTTTAAACAAATATATATAAACAATATAAAGAACAAGTTTAAAACACGCAAAAGTACTTTTCAACGTATAAACTTTTATTAGAATCAAATAAAGAATCTATGACACACCTTGCTTGCGAAATAGCAAGGTGGTCAAAAACCCAGAAGAGAACAAAAACGTAAAAAAAAGAGAAAAAGAACAAAAACAAACAATACAAAAAAAAAAACAAAGAAAAATAAAAGACAAAAGAAAGAAAAGAAAAAGGATAAAAGAAAGAAAAGACAAAAAAAAAAAAGAAAGCCAAGAAAGGGAAAAGAAAGATAGAAGCAAGAAAATAAAGAAAAAGAAAGAAAAAGGAAAGAAAAGAAAAAAAAAAAAAACACAAGAAAGAAAAATCACAACAAAAAAAAAATGAATACAAAGAGGAGAAAAGGGAAAAAGCAAAAAAAAAACAATTAAAGAACAAATAAAGAAAAAGGAAAGAAAGCAAGAAAGAAGAAAAAAGAAAAAAAAAAAAAAAAATAAACATGGTGGAATGAAAAACAAAAGGCCAATAAAAAAGTAAAATCAAAAAAAAAAAAAAAAAAAAAAAAATGAAACCCAAAAAAAAAAAGACAAAAAAAAAAAAAAAATCCCAAAAAAAAAAAGTAGAAAGAAAAAGATCCCTAGGAACACAACAAAAAAAAAAAGAGAACAAAGATAAAAAACAAAAGAAAAAAGAAAAAAAATAAAAAAAAATTCCCAAAACCAACGGAAAACCAAACAAAAGAAACAAAAAAAGGAAAGAAACAAAAAAAGAAATAATGAGTAAAAACGAAAAAACAAATGAAAAAGGAAACATAAAGAAAAATAAAGAAGAAAAAAAAAAGAAAGGAGAAACAAATAAACAGAAGAAAAACAAGTAGAAAATGACAAGACAAGGAAGAAAAAAACAAGAAAAAAGGTAATAGGAACTAAAGAGAAAAAACAAATAAAAGAAAATAAATCCAAAAGAAAAGAAAAAAAACAAGAGAACTAAAGGAAAAAAAAAGGCAAAAAAAAGGCAAGAAAAATGAGAGTAAAAAAGAGAGGGAAAAAAGAAAAAAAAAAAAGGAAAAAAGAAAGAAGAGAAAAAAAAAAACCCAAAAAAAAAAAAAGAAAATAAACAAAAAGAATTTAGCAAAAAAAGTAAAAACGAAAATAGCAAAAAAGAAGTAAAAAACAAATCAAGGAAAAACAAATAGAAAAATAAAAATAAAAAAAAAAGCCAAATGAGAAACAACAGAAAGAAAAATAGAAAGAACAAAAAAGAAAAGAACAAGAACAAACAGAAAAAAAAACCAAAAAAGCAAAACCAAACAAAACAAAGGCAAGAAAAAAGTTAAGATTGAAGAATAACAAAAAAGAGAAGAAAAAAAAACCAAAAAACCTACCTTCACCCCCCACTTCAACACCCCCCCCCCGCCTCCCTCCTCCCTCCCCCGGCCCCCCCGACCTATTCCCCCCCAGACCCAATCCTCCCCTTCGCCCTCCCCCCCCCATGTCGCCCCGCCTTTGCCCCCTCCCCCCCCCCCACCCCCGTCCCCCGCCAGCCCCCCCCTTTCCCCCCTCACTCCCCCCCCCCCCTCCCCCCCCCCAACCGACTCGCACCACATCCCCCCCCCTTCCCACCCCCCCCCCCCCCCCCCCCCCCCTCCGGCCCCACGCCAACCCCGCCCCCTACCCCCCCCTCCTCTCTGACCCCCCCCTCCTTCGCCCCCCCCCCCTCCCCCCCCCCTCTCCCCCTCCACCACCTTCCCCCCTCACCCCCCCCCCTTACCCCCCCCGCGCCCCCCCCTCCCCCTCCCTCTCCCACCCTCCCGCCCCCACCCTCCCCAGTCGCCCCTTCTCACTCCCTCACACCCACCAGCTGTCTCCTTACACCCTCACACCATCACTCACTCCCCCCCCGGCCCCAGCCCCCTCCCACCACGCACCAACCTCCCCCCCCCCGCCTCCTCTACCCCCTCTCCCACATGGCCCCACTTCCACCCCCACCCCACCTCCTCCCCCCTCCCCCCACCTCCCCCTCCCCTCCTCCGGTCCCCTCCCCCCCTCCCCCTCCTGACCCCCACCCCCTCCCCCCCCCTCCCCCCCCGCCCCCGCCCCCCCCCCCACCCTCCACGCCCCGGCACGCCACACGGCCCCTCCTCCCACACCTCCCTCCCCGACCCCCCCTTCCCCCTCGTCCCCACTCCCCCCAACGTCCCCTCCCCCTCCGCCCCCTCCTGCCCCCTTCCTACCCCACGCCCCCCCCCTTCCGCCCCCCCCCCACCTTCCTTCCCCACCCCCTCCGCCCCTCCCCCCCCCCCCCCCCCACCCCCCCCCCCCCCCTCTCGCCCCCCACTTCCCCCCCCGCCCTCCCCTACCCCCCTTCCGACTGTACCCCGCACCTCCCCCGCCCCTTTGACCACCACCCCCCAGCTTTCCCCCGCTTCCCCCCTCCACCCACCCGCCGACCTCCCAGCACGCGCCCTTCCCCGCCCCCCCCCCATACCTCCCACCCCCCCCCCTTCCCTCCCCCTTCCCCCTACCCCCCCCCCTCCCCTCCCCCCCCCCCACCACCTTCTCACCTCCTCCTACCTCCCCCCCACCCCCCCCCCCTCCCTCCCTCTCGCCCCCCGAATCCCCCCCCCCTGCCCACCCAACCCCCTTTCCCTCCCCCCCTCCCGGCTACCCCTCCGCCCCCCCCCCCCCGCCCCCCTTCGCCCCCGCCCCCCGCCCCCGTCCGCATCGCCCCTCCCCCCCCCTACCTTCCCGACAACTTCAGCCGACCCCACCCCGCCCGCCTCCCCCCCTACTCCCACGCCCTCCCCCTCTCCCCCCTCCCCCTTCACCCCCCACCCTTTCCCCCGGCCCCCGCCCCCTCCTCGCCACCCCGCCCTCTCTCCCCCCGCTCCCCGCCACCCCCCCTCGCACTCCCCCCCCCTCCTCTCCCACCTCTCCCCTCAACCGCCCCACCCCTTCCCCTCCCCACCCCTCTCCTTCCCCCCCCACAACCTCCCCCCCACCCTCCCCCCCTCCCCCCCCCCCCCCCCCACGTCCCCCCCTATCCGGCCTCACCCCCCCCCTCCCTCCCCCCACCCCCCCCCCTCCTCCCCCCTCCCCTGTCCCCCCCCCCCCCCCCGCCTCTCCCTCTCTCCCCTCCCCCCTCCCCCCCCCCCCCCCTCCCCCTCCCGTCCCCAAGCCCCCCCCCCCCCCCCCCCCCACCCAACCCTCCCCCCCCCCCCTCCCCCACCCCCCCCTCCCTATCCCCCCCCGACCTTGCCCCTCCGCCCCCCCCCCCCCCTCCCCCCCCCACCCCCCCTCCACTCTCCTCCCCCCCCCCCCCCCCCCCCCCCCCCAACCCCCCAACCCCCCTCCCCATCCACCCATGGCCCTCCCCCGCCTCCTCCCTCAGGCCCCCCCTCCCTCCCCTTCCCCGCAGCCCCCGCCGCACCCTTGCCCCCCCCCTCCCCCTCCCCCCCGCCTCCCCCCCCCTTCCCCCCCCGCCCCCCTCCCCTCACCCGATCCCAATCGACGCCCCCCCCCCTACCCCCTCCCACCTCTCCCCCCGAACCCTTCTTTGCCTCCCCCACCCCCTCTCCGTCCGCCCTGCTCCCTCCCCCCAGCCCCCCCGAACCGTGTCTAACACCCCTCCCCCGCCCCCCCGCACATCCCCCCGCCCCCCTGGCCCTCCCCTCCCCTTCTCACACCCTCCCCCCCCGCCCCCCCTCCCCTCCATCCCCCCCTACCCGCTCCCCACCCTCCCCCGGCCCCCTTCCCCCAACAGCCCCCCTACCGCCACCCCCCCGCCATCTCCAACCCCTCCTCACCCCCTCTCACCTCCCCCCCCCCCCGCCCCACCACGCCACCTACCGCAACCCACTCCCATCACCTCCCACCGCGCCTTCCCCCTCTCCCTCCCCCCCCCCCCACCCCCCCCTGCCTCCGCCGCCCTCACCCACCCCGCCCCCTATACCCCTCCCCCCCTTCCACCCCGCCCCCCCCCGCCGCCACCCCCCCCCACCCGTCCCAGCCCCCCCACCCCCACCCACCCACCCCCCTCTCCCCGCCTCCCCCCCCACCCCCCGCCCCCCCCCCTCCCCCCAGCCCCACCCCCTCCACCCCCCGCACCCCACCTACCCCGCTCCCTGCCCCCCCCCCTCCCCCACGCCCCTCACCGCCGCCCCCCCCCGCCGCACTCGTCACCCCCCCATGCCCCCCCCCCCTACCTCTTTCCCCCCTCCCTCCCTTCCCCCTCCCCCCCGCCCCCCCCCCCCCTCCCCGCCCCCCCCCTCTTCCGCCTCACCCACCCCCACCCACCCCTCGCCCTCCCCCCCCCTCCCCCTTTCCCTCCCCTCCCCCACCCCTCATCCCCCTCTCCTCCCCCTCCCCACCCCCCCGCCACCCCTCCCACCATCTCCTTCCCCCCACCGCGTCTCCCCCCCCCCCACCCCCCCCCTCCTCCCACTCTCCTCCCCCCCCCCTCATTCCTCCCCACCCCCCCCCCCCATCCCCCGCCCCCCCCCCCCCCACCCACCCCCGCCCCTTCCCCCCACCCTCCCGCCCCCCCCGCCGCTCCCCCCTCCCCTCCCCCCCCCCCCCGCTCCCCACACCCCCCGCCCCCCACCCGCCCCCCCCTTCCCTCCCCCCCTCCCCTCACCCTCGACCCTGCCCGCGTTCCCCCCTCTCCCCTCCCGCTCCTCCCCCTCCACCCACCCCTTCCCCTCCCCCCCTCCCCCCCCCCCCCTCCCCCCACCCCCCCTCCCCCACACGCCCCCTCCCAATTCCCACGCTCCCCCCCTCCCTCCAACCCCCCCGTCCCCTCCGCCCCCCCCCCCCTCCCCCCACCCGGCCCCCCCACTCCCCCCTCCCCCCCTCTGCCTTTCCTCCCCCCCCCACCCCCACTTCACTGGCCCCCACTCCTGCTCCCCCCCCCCCCTTCACCCCCACCCCCCCCCCCCCCGCCCCCCACCCCTACCCCCCCCCCTACCCTCCCCCCCTCTGCACTCCCCTCCCCCTCCCCCCCTCCCCCCCCGCCCCTCCCCCGCCCTCCTGCCCCGCTCACCCCCTCCTCACTCTCCCCCCCCCTCCCCCCGCCCCTCCAGCCCGCCCATCCCTTCACCCCTCCCCCCTCACCCTCACACCCCCCCCCCCCCCTCCCACCTCCCCCCCTCACCCCTTTCACCTCCCTCCCGCTCCCCCCCCCCGCCCCCTCCGCCCTTTCCCACCCCCCTCTCCCTCCCTCATACCCCCTCCTTACCCCCCTCTCCCCCCCCCCCCTCCCCCCCCCCCGCCCCCCCCCCACACCTCCCCCCCCGCCCCCTCTACCTCCTCCCCCCCGCCACCCCCCCCCACCTCCCACCTCCCTCCCCCCCCTCCCACCCCCTACCTTACCTCACTACACCCCCCCCCCACCCCCCCCCCACCACCCCCCCCTCCCCCCTGTCCCCCCCTCTTTCGCCCCCACCCCCACCTCCCCCTTATCCACCCCCACGCCACCCCACTCCTTTCCCCCTCCCCCCCTCCTTGCCACCTCCCCCCCCCCACCGCCCCCCGTGTCCCCACCCCCCAACCCCCCCCCAACCTCACTCCCCCCACGCCCTCCCCCACCCTCGGGACCCCGCCCCCCCACCCCTCGCTCCCCCCACCCCTACCGCCCCCCACCCTCCCCCCACCCTCACCCTCCCCCCCCTCCTTGGGTGACCCATCCCAGCCCACACCCTCCCTGCCCCACCACCCCCCCCCCTTCCCCCCCCCCCTTTCCGCCTCCCCCCCCCCCTCCCCCTCCTTTCCCTTACTACCTTCCGCCCCCATCTCCCACCCCTCCACCCCCCACCCCTCGCTCGGTACGATACCCCCCCTCTCCGCCCCCCCCCTTCACTCCTGACCCCCACCCCCTCTACCCCCCCCTCCCCCCCCCTTACTCCTCTGCGCCTCCTCCCCCCCCCGTCGACCCCCACCCCGCCCCCCCCCCACCCCCCTCACCCCCCCCCCCCCCTCCCCCCCACTTCCCCCCCCCCCCCCCCACCCCCCCCCCCCCCCCCTCCTCCCTTCCCCCCCCTCCCCCCACCCCTGTCCCCCCGCCCCCCCCGCTCTCCCCCCACCCCCACACTCCCTCCCCCCGCCCCCCTCACCCTCCGCTTTCCTCCCCTCCCTCCCCCCTCCACCCCACCCCCCTCCTCCCACGCCGACCGACCTCCCGCCTCCCCAGCCTCCCGCCCCCCCCTCGCCTCCTCTCACCCCCCCCTCGCCCACCCCCCCCCTTCTCCCCCCCCCCCCCCCCACCCCTCCCCTCCCCCCCCCCCCAACCCCTCTACCCCCCTCGCCCCCCCCCGCTCCCCCCCGCTCCCCCCCCCCCCAACCCCTTCCCCCCCCCCCCTCCCCCCTCCTCGTCCCCCTCTCCTCCCCCCCCGCGCCACCTCCCTCCCCCCACACCCCCCCCTCCCTCTTTCCTCGCTCCCTCTCCTCCCCCCCTCCCTCCCCCCCGCCCATCCCCGCCACCCCCCCCCCCCTCCCCCGCCCCCACTCCCCGTCCACCCCCCCCCCCGCCACGCCCCCCCCCCCCCCTCCCCCGCGTCCCCCCCCCCTCCCCCTTCCCCCTCCCCCCCCCCCAGACTCCCTCCCCCCCCCCCCCCCCCCTCCCCCCCTACCACGCCCCCTCCCGCCCTCCTCCTTCCCCCTAGAGCTCCCCCCACTCTATCCCCCCCCCCCCTCCCGCCCCCTCTCCCCTGCCCCCTCCACCCCCACCAACCCCCCCCACCGCTCCCTTCCCCCACCGACCCCCCCCCCCCCCTCCCCACATCCCCTCCCCACCCCCCCGCCCCCCTTTCTCTCTCCCCCCCGCCCCCCCCCCCCTTTTTCCACCCACACTTCCCCTCCCCCTCTCCCCACTCCCCCACCCCCCCTCCCTCCCCCCCCCCACATCCCCCTCCCCCCCCCCCCCACCCCCCCCTCCCCCCCCGTCCCCGGAACCCGCCGAACCCCCCGCCCCTAAACCCCGGGCCCCCCCCCGTCCTCTCCCCCACCCCCCCCCGCCTCCCCCTCCTCCTCCTACCTCTCCACTCCCACCACACCCTCCCCCTCCCCCCTCCTCAACCACCCCTCCTCCCCCCGACCCCCCCTCCCCCCCTCCTGGCACCTCCCCACCCACCCCTCTTCCCCACCCCCCCCCCCCTCCCCTCTCACCCCCCGCCCCCCCACCCACCTGCCCGCACCCCCCCCCCCCCCCGTCCTTTCCCCCACTCCCCCCCCCCCATCCCACCCCTAGTCTCCCCCCCTCCTCCCCTCCGCCCCTCCCTGCCCCCCCACACCTTCCCCCCCCCCCCCCACCCCTTTCCCCCCTTCACCCCGCCTCCTCCCGTTACCCCACGTCCCCCTCCTTCACCCCGCCTTCCCCCCCATCGCCCACGCTCACCCGCCCCCCTGTCCCCTCACCTCCCTCTTCCCCCAGCTCCCCCCATCCTCACCCACTCTCCCCCACCTTCTCCCCCCCCCCCCTCTCTCCCCCCCCACCTCCGCCCACCCCCCACCCACCCCCCCTCCCCCCCCCCCACCCCCCCCCCCCCCCCCCTTTCTTCGCTGCCCTGCCCCTTCCCTCCCCCCCCTCCCTCGCCCCCTCCCTTCAACTTTCCCCTCCCCCCCACGCCCTCCGCCCCCCCCCCTCCCCGCCACCTCCACCTACCCCATTCCTCCCCCCCCCCCCCTTCCTCCCCCCCTCTCCCCCCCCTTCCCCCCTATCCCACCCCCCCCCTCACCCCCCCCCACACCCCCCCCTCCCCCCCCCCCCTCCTCCACTACCGTCCCCCCCCCCCACCCCCCCCCTCCTCCCCCCCCCCCTCCGCCTTCCGTTCCTCCCCCCCCCTCCTCCAACCCCCACCCCCCCACCCTGCCTCCCCCCCCCCCACCTCCCCCTCCTCCCCCCCCCCCCCCCCTCCCCCTCCCCGCCCCCACCCTCCCCCTCCCGCCCCACCCCTTCCTCCCATCCCCCCTCCACCCCCCCCCCCCACCCCCTCTTCCCCGCACCCCCCCCCCCCCTCTCCCTCCTCCTCACCGTCCCCCCACCCACGTCCCCCACCCCCCCACCCCCCCCCCCTCCCCCCCCCCCCACCCCACCCTCCCCCTACTTGTCCCGCGCCCCCCCCCCCCCCCCCCTTGCCCCCTGCCCCTTCCCTCACGTCACGTCTCCCCCCCCGCTTTCTCACCCCACCTCTCCCCCCACCCCCACTCTCCCCCCCCCACCCCCGCCATCCACCCCCCCCTCCCTCGCGCCCCCCCCCCCTCCCCCCCCTCGCTCCCCCCCCTCCCCCCCTCCCCCGCCTACCCTCCCTCCCACACCCCCCCCCCCCCCCCCCCCTCCTATCCTCTACTTGCCGCCACCCCCCCCTCCCCCCACTGCCCCCACTCCCCACCCCCCCCCCCCCACCTCCCCCCCACCCCTCTCCACCCCTCTCTCCCTACACCCCTTATTCCCCCCCACCCTTACCCCCTCCCCCCCTCTCTCCGCCCCACACACCCCCTTCCCCCTCCCCACCCACCCTCCCCTACCCCCCCTCCAGCCTTCACCCCCCTCCTTACCTCCTCCCCACCCCCTCCCCCCCCCGCTCCTCCCCCCCCCACCCCCCCCGTCCCCCCCCCACCTCCCACCCCACCCCCCCCCCCCCACCACCCCTCGCCGCCCGCCTCCCCCCACCCTCCCCCCCTTCACCCAAGCAACCCGTCGCCGACCACCTACGATCCGCCCCACCTAGCCCAACCCCCCCCAACGTTTCTCAGAACTCATAAGTACCAATTCCTACATCACACCCTTAAACACCCCTTAACAATCAACTCCTCAACCAACTCACCCCCTTCGTAAACAACACAACCCACGACCCCCCTCTACCTCACACTTTTAAAACCCAGCAAACTTACTAATACAACGAAAACCTTATAATAGAATCAAAAGTAACTCAACAAAGCCCCCCCTAATGCAAGCGAACAAGCACTGAGGGAAGAATGATAGAAATTGTTGTGATAATCACCATATGAACATAATCTCTAACCAAAGTGTTAAATGATAATAAGAAAACAAACTATTAAATTACAAACTGAAGCTTTAGCTTTCATTATTACGAGTCATTTTGTTTAGATAGCTACAAGAACTCTTCAATGTTATCCAATGAAGTTTTGGAAGCATAAACCCTTAACCCGTGTGAATATCCCTTTTCCATTAATAGCCCCAGGGTATTAGGGTATTACAAGTTATTAACCAAGCAACAACCTAGCTACATGGCAAGTATTAAATGAGTGGTTGAGCTACCATTTAATGCACGTTTGCTTTCTAGTACTAGGTACAGTCCTTTAAGGAAAGTTGTTGTACTCTGTACCAACTTTAGAATTAGCATTTCCCAAGGAGATTGATTTATTCCTTTTGACATAAAGCAATCTTTTTCCCGCCTTGTAAACCTTCTAGAAGTGAAACAACATGTTTCAGCTTCTGTTAAGGAGATAGACAACTTTCAGCTTGGATTTGTCAGCCAAGCTAAACTGAAGCTCTAACCAAGAGTCCTTCTTCAGTTTCTATACCGCTACATATACTGAAGTGAAGATACTTCCGAATCTTCTAAGGACCTGGAGAGCTGACGCTGAAGGAACTTCAGCGACTGAAGCTGAAAGGCTTTAGTGACTCAAACTAAAAGACTTTAGTTTGAGAAACACTTAGGGGATTTTATGTTTAGATCTACTGAAAGACTAAAGGGCTCAGGAATTGAACCCAACAATCTCCCCCTATTTGAATATACAAATAGCCTAAGTTAAAATCAATTGTAAGTGAGAAAAATAACTTCTTCTTACATAATTGATATGAATTGAATAACATAAACTGATAACCTTTCATTCTAACTTTCATTACAATACATTACAAAAGATAAAGTTATCACAAAAGATTACATTCTATTGCCTTAGCTGCTTAATGACTCTCATCTGATTGAGTGGGTTCGAGTTTCTCTTATCAATTTTAGCAAGCAGAAGAGAACTGAAAGTCCTGGCATGATCATCAAGCCCTAAACCTTGGTGAAGTCTGAAGAAGATTTCTTGTACAGTATATAACATGGTGTTTGGGAAATCTCTAAAGTCTTCAATGGTAACAAAATCTTGTCTATGATTTGAATTGAACAAAATCATACCAAGGCCAGGTTCATTAAGCATAGTACCTGGTAAATGATCTTCATACTGAATTGATGACTTAAGCCTTTTGGTAGCTTTGAAGTAGTCGTGGATGTCATCAGCATGTTTTCTTTTCTTGTTTGCAAGATCATTTAGTTTGTCGAGAGGGTCCTGTTTGCTTAGAGGAATATCTAAGTTTATGCTCAGTTCTGCTTCAGTTGTGTGAATGTAGTCCATTCTTGTTCCTATCTGTTTTTAGATGATTTCTCATCCTTTTCCAGTTCTTTTTGGACATGCTTGCATCACTTCTCTCCATTCGCCAAGGTGCAGATCACTACTTTGAAATTGGGAATAATTTCATTTGTACCATCCTTTTTGTACACTTTGAGTGTAATTGGACCCTTTCGGGTCAAGACATCACAGTTGGTGATTCTTGATGCTGCTCTTCTATTTAGCATTTTGTCACTGTATTTATCATACTGTAACTTGTCATTGTAGTACTTGTTCACCACCTCTAAACCAAGAAGATCAATCAATTCTTCTTTTCTTATTTCACCTTCATGTCTGGCAGCTTCAGCTTTGACTTCTTCCTCTATTTTCTTTTATGCACGGATATGTTCTTTAGTTAGATGGTAATGCTCTTCACTTTCAGTGACAAAGTCAAACTTTTTCAGTTCCTTTTTCTTAGAGGATTCAACCATGAAGCCAGACATATGTGTTATTTCATCATCAGAGCCACTTTTGAGTGCTTTCTTTCTCAGCTTCCTCTGAAGACAAAGCCTTTTTGCCTTTATCTTCCTTGATATGCCCCCCCTCAGGTTGAGAGGAGCTTTTTGGTGGTGGTTGGAAAGAAGGGGATTGCATTTGAGATGTAGTGGTTGTGATGACTGGTGGAATAGGTGGTGGTGTTGTGGTTTCAGGTTGTGGTTTGTTCAGGTTTACTTTTTCAACTCTTCTTTGAAGCAACTGGGTTATTGTAGCTTGATTTGTGTTCTTCTCCCCCTCAGCAGGCATAGTGTCAGCTTGGCCTGCTGAAGGAACACTTTGATCTCCAGCTTTTGAGGATGTAGAGTCTAATACCTGATCAAACTTGTTCAAAGCTTTTGTGACATGTGACAAGAGACCTGAAAGAGCATCCAATGTCTTTAGCTTAGCTTGAACTGATGCAACCTGTCCTGGCAGAGAAAGAAAGTCCTGTGGAAGTTCCCACTAAAGAGTCTTTGGTTCAGCGACTTGAGATGTAAGACTGGTGACAGTCTTTGTAAAGTCCTCCAGTTTGGTAGGAATTTTTTTTCAAATCTCCTGGAAGCTCAATTTCCAAGTTGTGAACTTGATTCTTCAATTCTTTTACCTCTTCAATTAGTCTGTCGAACTTTGAGGGAAGATTCTTTAGCTCAGTTGGTAGTGAGCTGCTGAAGTCATGAGCAGATAGAATATTAGATAATTCAGTTTTCAAGGACTTTACTAGTAGCTCATTAAGCTGTTCCACATTGGGAAAGGAGGGTTGATCTTTAAGGAGAGCAGCTTCAGCTTTATTCTTTTCCAGCTCCAATTTATGCTTTTGGTTGGTAAGCTCCTGGATTAGAGCAGACTTTGGAGATGAAGACTTAGGAACTGAAGTATCTTTAATTTTAGCATGAATTACATCATCTTCCTCTGCATCACTTTCTACAATAAT
>BQNB010080064.1:0-14201 GCA_026074375.1 Tanacetum coccineum
GATAAGTATGTAGGTGGACAAGATCCATAAAAATAAGCATGTGAAGATAAGCATGTGGGGGGACAAGATAAAAAAAATGCCATAAAAATAAGCATGTGAAGATAAGCATGTGGGGGGACAAGATCCAAAAAAACTACCATAAAGATAAGCATGGGTACAAGATAGAGATAAGCATTGGTACAGTACAAGATTCGTCAAAAAGAGTATGAGGACATGGGAAGAAATAATGATGTTTAATACTTCCTTTTACTCCAAAAAAAAACGTACTTATAAACAGTAAAAAAAAAAAAAAAAAAAAAAAAAAAGAAAAAAAAAGAATAAAAAAAATAGAAAAACGCTCTTTTGAGGCCCGAAACGACCCCGAAAGGCCAAAAAGTGACACAGCTCACTTTGTGAGCCTTGCCCGTTGGGTCGTTTCTGAGTGATCATGCGAATTTCAGCCAAATCCGCCACAAAAATTTGTTGCCGAAAAATAAATTTCTTGCCGAAGTTTGGTTTGCCACTATTGAAATTAGATAAAGAAGTGGACTGACAAAACCCATACAACAACAACAAGGTGGGTATTGCTCGTATACCCAAGGTTTTTCTGACACAATTTGCACTTTCAAATTCTTAGCCATAAGATTATGTATCTTTCTCTTTTATTATATATATATTTTTAATTTTTCTTAAAACTATATTTTATAATGCAATAAATTTATAAATTAAAATCTATCTATATATCTATATATTCCAATATACAGCACTTAAAAAAAATTAAATACCCCTCTAAATAAAAATGTTGAATTTTTAGAGTGTCTAAATTGGTCATTTTACATAAATAATTTGAATTAATAAGCTAATTAAGGAATAAGAATTACAATAACCCAAAAACTTTTGGCAAGACGCTCATCATGAGATTACTCTACGACTTTCATCCCCCATCATTTCGTCACCACCCCATTTGTTCATTCAATGTCAAGAGATACTTATATTATTATATATGCACGTAATCATAACAATGGTATATTCATGTTTTTTTTCCAGATTTCAGATTTTTGATGAATATCAAGAGATACTTATATTATTATATATGCCCCACGCAACATTAGGTTAACTCTATTAAAAGTAACGTCACCTCTTTCATCAACTCGATTTTGTATTCTTTATTTCTTTCTTGAATGTTTATATAAAAAAGTTTATTTGAATGTTTATGTGTAGATGGACTAGGACATATTGTAGGCTATGTTTTGTTTTAAATAAAACTGATCATCGAAATTAAATATATCTAAATTGAATTTGTGTTTTATTTCCAACATAATTGAAGGTGTAAGCTTTTTAAGTCCTCTTGATTTACATTATGTTTTTTTATAGCCATTCTCTATCATTTTTTTTCCTTATGTTTTGTAAATTTTTGCTCTTGATTAGATAATTTTTTGTTTTGATCTTGCAGGATCATTTACAACAGATGACACAATGTTGATTGACGAAGAAGATTGATCATGTTAATTGATGAAGGAAGATTCAAAACCACGGTTGTTACATCTCAGTAGATGAGAGACTATCAAAGTGAAGGTAAAGAAATTTAGCTTTCCTAACCAAAATCTATGCGTTTATTCGAAATTTATATAACCCGTTTAATTCAGAGGTTTTTGGGTTTGATATTTGGGGGGATTATAAAATGGAACGAATTTGATAATGTTATTATATGCACATTATGTATTTGACAAACAGTTTGCTATCTAGGAGGCAAAGAGTTTAGATTCAATATGTTCATCATTTTCAATAACTATTAATTGGTTCATCTTAGTTTGCTGTTGAGAAATAGTACTTTTACTATCTTCATGTTTGCATATATAAATAAGCATTCAATTGTTATTCTTTATTGATGGTTAATCTTTCTTTCGTTCTACTTTGTGGGAGTTTCAGGTCTTAATCGATTTAACAAAGAACGATGAATAAATCTCAGATGCGAGATAAAGGTAAGATCTTGATTCTTATCATATGTTTGGATCCATTTACTTATGTTGTCGATAATAAAAGTTGTATAAATGATTTAGGAAGCCTTGAGAAACAATTTGGAAAAGGTTTTTATCAACCCACATTTAACTTCACTTATATAAGGCATCCACAATGCATCAAGTCTTTAAAGACTTGATGCATTGATGACAATTAATTTTTCAATGAATGTATCTTTTAACAAGTCATCTTTTCAATGCTTCTCCAATGCATAAAGCTTTTCAAAAGGTTTGCAACCCTCCTCAACAAGTCTTCATTTAATAACAATGACTTGTATCATTTAATGAGAATGACTTGGTGTTTACCAAGTCATTCTCTTAAAATCTCTGTGTAAAGCTTTTTGTTACACTGAGGTCAAGTCACTTCATATGACTTATTTGTAATAGTAAATAAGTGTTTAACCCAATAAATAATGCATTGGAGGATGCTCTAAACTAATAACCTTCATAAAAAACAAAACCCCACATTTTACTACTCAACCTTTTACCTAACACTATCTTAACCTTATAAAACACACATTCACAAACCTACCACCTTTTATAAAACTAACTTAACACTTATTTAACTCACCGGTGATGTCTAACCGGTAGATCTACTCACGCTTTCAAGTTGACAGACCCCATAACGGTGTCACGTCTAACTCTATCAAGCGCTAACTAACAAAGAGATATCTTCGCGCGCTCTCGACGCACGCGATAGCATTAGAAAAGAAATGCCTTGAATGATTGTTGTATTTAATTATTGTATATAATTATTTGGAAAAATGAGCGTTTAGCTAACATGTCAAAATGGCTTACTTTTTGTACACATCTATTCAAGTTCCAACTGTGTTGATACGGTATGGGATGAATTGACCCATTTGTAAGTAAATGGGTTGAAAATGCACACACCTGAACAAGTTCAAACTAGGTATAACCTAAATTGACCCATTTGTAAGTAAATGGGTTGAAAATGTCCATTCTTACGTCTTTAAGAGACAATGTTTATTATGCAAGCTAAAAGGTTTCTCCTTAACTAATATACAATTAGTTTTTTTGAAAGAAAATGGGTCAAATGGGACAAGCGGGGAAAAAGCTCAAAGATAAAAGAGTGGTTTAATGATTGATGTACAATTGTTAGCTCTTTCCACTAGCAAAGAGTATTTAATATTAGTTTTGGAGTAAACTGCAAAAATCATCCCTGTGGTTTGTAGTTTGTGGCACAAATCATCCCTAGCCGATACTATTGGCACTAATCATCCCTGAGTGGTGAAACGTTCAGCAAAATTTGTTAAACTTTTTGCAAAAATCATCCCCAATAAGGATGATTTTTGCTAGACATTTGCCACTCAGGGATGATTAGTGCCAATAGTATCAGCTAGGGATGATTAGTGCCACAAACTACAAACCACATGAATGATTTTTACAGTTTACTCTTTTTTAATATAATTTAGCCGTTCAAACCGATATCTATAAACCAATATCTATAAATTGAATATTTCAAGACAAACAAACCAAATCCCTCTCTTGTAAACATATCAATATCTATAAATTGAATATTTCGTAACACAAACCAAACAAACCCTTTAGTCCCACTTTTCGATTTATATTCTTGAATATTTCAAGACCAGGTTGATGTTTTTGTTTTTGGGTTTTGCTTTCCAAAGATTGACGACAAGGTTGTATCAAAGATCTTTATCTATTTTTCTTATTTTTAGCTTTTATTTGATATTAAGGAGTTGGATTTGTAAAGGTTAAGAGGCATTAAGACGTGATAATCACATCTGATTGAGTAAGACTTTTTAAATCTGACCGTGTCTGACTCATTAGAGAAAAACAAATAAACAAAATGTTTGACCGCGTCTGAGATTCACGCTAGTAAGACCTTTTTTGCAAAAACAAACAACACCTTAGTTTGTGTTATAAAATTACTATATATACGTTATTTAAGTTAGCCAAAGTTATAATTATGGAAGATTTCATAATTTTATAATACCTACTTTCTTTCTTAATTATTGAATTATATATATATATATATATATATTTGTTAATATTAATATTAAATAATTTACTAATTATATTATATATATATACACGATTAGTTATATATAACATATTTATATATATATACATATATATATATATATATTTTGGGAAACCGGGTTGACCCGGCGGGTTCTAAACGGGGAACGGACCCGGTACCCGGTGACTCGACCGGGTCGATTCAAAACCCGGTTTTCAAAACATTGGTTTCCAGTGTTTTATGCATCTTTTACTTATTGAGGTACAACTTAAGAATCATACTTGCATTTACACATGATATAGTATTGAATCCGCTTTTCCGGAAACATTGAATAAGCTTTTCCAGTTTGTTGTTTGTGAACATTTTTTTCTATCTGATTGTTTCCAATATATACACGTGTATATATTGGTGTTTCCAATATATACAAGTGTTTCCAATATATACAGGTGTATCTGTTTTAATTCAATATAGTATGTAAACACTCATTGGTTTCTTTTCCTCTCCTTAACAATTCTGTTTTCTTATTAGCTTTGTGGCCCATCTGACTACGAGTGATTCTAATCTGTTTGCTTTTCAGAACCCTCAAATGGATTTACAGGAAGGATAGAAGTCACATAATTGGTCAGACAAAAAAAAGTCAATGATACTGATAAAAGATTTGAAGAGCCGAACAAAATCAGTGATGGCTCAAGCAAGCTTTGGACACAGAGACACAAATTATGCGGTTAAGGATGGCTATACATAGGTACGAGCCAATTTATTTAGTCGTTATTTCTTCGGTAAAACCTCTTGATTAACCATTTACTGTGATTCTATATATAATGTTTTCATTCAGTTGTATATCTGCATAATCTATGTTTAAATACCCAATCTTCAAGAAATGTTTCTGACATTACATATGAGATCCAAATTCTTCCACATGAAGGCTCATTTCTCACCTTCAATAACACGTGCCAGAAATGAAAAATACAAATTACTCCATAAGATCCAATAGTCACATGGAACGCGGAACGCTTCGGTACGGGATCGCGAAACGGGAACGCGGTTCGCGGTGTCCTTAAAATCCGGTACGAGCGGGGGTAGGCTCATTTCGGTACGCTTCAGTTCGATCCGGTTCGATGTACCATCTAATTCGGTACGATGTACCAAATTTGGTACAATGTACCATATTAGATTAAATGAATATTAAGTTCCTACACATTTTAATTACTTTTATAATTATTATCAAGTCTAAATATGAGAAGTCTAGCAATTAAATTACAAAAATCAAAAAAATATAATTTAATACTTATTTTAATTCTCTCTTTATCCATGTCATGTCAGAAATAAAAAAAAAACTCAATCACGTGGATAGATGGGGCCTACACACTAAATATATAAAATTTACTGCTTGAGTTTCTCTCTCCTCATATCATCTTCTACCTCATAATAATCCACCATTGTTAGATCTACATTAAAATCTTCTATCTATATAACATGAATCTCCGATCTGAATATTACATAGTAATCAAACGCGTTTTCGAGGCCTATAAATCGCCGATTTGCAAAGTGTTGGATCGCGATCCGGTACGATTGGGAACGACAATTGGGTGCGATTGGGAACGACAATTTCTGGGTTTCGGTTCGCGATCCCTGGCGATCCGGATCGCAACCGTACCGCGAATGGGATCGCTCGTACCAGATCGAAATTCGCTAAGGGTTTGACAATCCGTGTGACTATGCCATAAACTTACATGAGATTTGGTTATATAAAGTTGTATACATTTCATTCAGCAACTTTTATTTCACTTAGTTTTTTTATCCTTAATAAAGTGCATACATTTGATAACTTAAACGTTTGTCACATTAGTTTCTTGCTTGTAGTATCCCATACATAATACCTCCATTATCCCATGACAATATTGCTCTCTTCATCCTTGATCTATTTCCTTTTTTTAGTATCTTTCAAGTTTAAAAGAGTTATCTACTCACCGTCATCGTTATGAAGAATTGTGATGCATATTGGCAAGTTATGCTAGTGAAAGTTTAGTAACTTAAACTAATTATGTACTAATATGAATAGTTAGGTGACTTATGCTTATTGCTACAAGACAGGAGCAAATATGAACACTCGAAATACAAGTCTTTTATTGAATTCCTATGCCTTGTAAAATATATGCTTATGATTACAAAAAAGTGCTTACATTTGAGTGTGTTTCTATTGTGAACATAGCTTTGACAAAAAAAATAAAGAAAAATCTGCTTGATACTACTTTAAAAACAAAAAAAAAAAATGAGAATTTGAGGCATTCGAATGGCCAATACAAAGTAAGTCTGCTTGATACTCTTACTAGAGGAATTTGGATGCAAAAATTAGTTTTCATTGCGGGATCGGTACTTGATCGCTTAAGCAATACGATACTGAGGTGAGGGTGAGGCTTACAAGATGAGGGTCTTAAGTTTTTGTTGTATACAACCATGAGCTAAATTTGTTATGGGATGCGCCACCTGTGGACGGACAAAAATAAGAGTGTACAGTGTGGATCGACCGCATAATCATTGGACGATACTGGGATGATGTTATGGTTTACTAGATGAAGATGTTAACTTTAAAGTTAAGGTGTGAGTATGGTTATGCAATTAAGTTTTACAGGTTATGGCCCTGTTAATGTTGATCTGTGGCGTAGAGTTTTCATTGCTCTTGTCTTGAAATGTCGTGATGTATGAACGATGTTCCTGCTTAATTGCTATTGATAAGAGTCACGTTAGGACGTTATCTTGAGGTGCATTTGTCATAAGAAGAGCTACAAAAATAGAGTTTAATTATGTCCTGTGTCTAAGTTGATTTATGTTTTAATGAGGCCTCGGTATATAACGCCGTGGGGGCGATTTTCATCGCAGTTATGTTCTCGACGTTAGGCACCGATTCGTCAAAACTGCAAACGGCGGTGGTGGCCGTGTTCAACTAACCTTCACGCCACAACGCCCCAAGGGGTTTATAAAAAATATCACTTTGCCAACACTCCCTCCCCCTGTTATCAAATACTGAACTGGGATGATGTTGTGGTTCTACTAGATGAAGAAGTTAAACTTAAAGTTAATGTTGAGTATGGTGCAATTAAGTTTACAGGTTACTGGCCCTGTTAATGTTGATTTTGGCGAGGTTTTCATTGCTCTTTTTTTGAAATGTCGTGTCGTTCTGAAGATGATTCCTGCTCAGAGCATGCTAATGACCGTTTAGGCGATGCAGGTGAAGTTGGTCCAAAAGAAGAGAAAAATAGAGTTTAATAATGTCTTTTCTAAGTTGATTATGTTTTACTGAGGGCTCGGTATCATAACGCCGTGGGGGCGATATGTTGAGGCTCTACGAGATGAAGAAGTTTAAGTTTAAGTTGTATACAACCTGCTAACTATGAATGGGATGGGTGGATGCAAAAAGAGTTTACATTGTGGATCGACCGCATAATCAATACGAACTGGGATGATGTTGTGGTTCTACTAGATGAAGAAGTTAAACTTAAAGTTAATGTTGAGTATGGTGCAATTAAGTTTACAGGTTACTGGCCCTGTTAATGTTGATTTTGGCGAGGTTTTCATTGCTCTTTTTTTGAAACTGTCGTGTCGTATGAAGATGTTCCTGCTTAACTCATTGCTAATGACACGTTAGGCGTTGAGGTGCAATTGTCAAAAGAAGAGAAAATTAGAGTTTAATAATGTCTTTTCTAAGTTGATTATGTTTTACTGAGGGCTCGGTATCATAACACCGTGGGGGCGATTTCAACGCCGTTCCCGACGTTATGACACCGATTCGTAAAAAAATGCAACGGGGTTGGTGGCCGTGTTAACGCCACAACGCCCAAGTTTAAAAAAAATCACTTTGCCAACCCCCCCCCCCCCCCAAAAAAAACGGATACTTTTCAAAATTTGAAATTTTTTTATTTATTTCTTCTTTTTCAATACCCACTTTAATTTTTTTTAACTAACACATTTAAATTTCATTAAAAATAAAAACCATTACATAAAAATAATGAAAAACATTATATGATAATAAAAAACATTACATAAATGATAAAAAAACATTACATTATAATAATAAAAACATTACATAATAATGTTACGGTTAACCACTGCCACTTGTAGGAACCGTATCCTTACGGAAAATCCTAACCACATTTCTCATTGTAATGTTAAGATAATGCTTTGATGGTTTAGGAGTAAAAACTGAGACATTAGCAAGTATCATATCAGCTCCTACAGTAATATCTTTTCCATAACCACCATCTGTCACACCTCCAGACGGGGCCTGGACGGAATACGTGTCCGGAGGCGTGAATTTATTGAGCATCTCAAGTACAAAGCATAAAGAACGACCTCTAAGGGTACGTTTTGAAAAATAAACACCGTTGCAAAGTTTTAAAATAATAATAATAAGTTTTACATCGATTAAATTTAAGGGTTTTAAATGACAAATGCGGAAGCTTAAATAAGTTCAACAACGGTATTTAAATACATAGATAAATCTATGGTAAACCGGTACAGGCAAATAGTCTTCACATAAGTCAAGCAACATCATCTATGCTAAGCACCTGAGAAAAACATGTTTAAAACGGTCAACATAAAGTTGAGTGAATTCATAGGTTTAGTTCAAACGTTGTTATAGTGGATCACAAGATATCAAAACGTATGCGACAGTTATAACAGATACAACTTCACATAAAAAGTATTTACGTTGCACTAAGCTCATGACACTGAAGCTAATTACGCAAGATAGCATGTACATTGCTATAAGTATTTCTTTGCCCTTCCAAGTGTCCGACCAAAGACAACATAACCAGTACAACATGACATATATCCGTTTATCGGGCGCCCCGTGGGTAGTGAGCGCTACTCACCCGGATAGGGATAATTAGTCCCAATAGATCTATTTATTCATTTGTGCTCCCTCGACCGGTCCTCCAGTCAAGAGATTGACATTTCATGATAGTTCGGGCACTAGTGGTCTAAAAGCTACTTAGGAAACACGTAAACAGGGAAAATCTCACGTAAAGTACTTGTGTCCAGTTTTAAAAACAAGCAATGTTTCTCACCCCAAGTTATAAAACATTTAGTCAAAACGAGTAAAAGAGTGGGGCTATGAACTCACCTTATACGGGTAGTGGATCAAAAGGAATCAATCAAGTGAAAATGAATCTCACGGTTCTAGCGACAACCTATCATATAGTCGTCATTTAAAAATGATGTACAACGAATAACGCTTAACACAAGAACTGATCATTCGAGCATGGGTAGCCACGGCATATCCTTTTCAAAACATACTTTCGATAGTTATAAGTTTTGACAAGTCTCGACGTTTTGAAACATCTTCAAAAATATTTTGTCTTTTAGTGTATTTCGTCTTTTAGTGCATTTCGTCTTTTAGTGTATTTCGTCTTTTAGTGTATTTCATCTTTTAGTGACCCGACACATCGCCGTTGACTCAATAACCGCAAACGTTGACTTAAACTTGACACTTAACGTTTTTCTATATTTTATCATAAGTTTAAAAATAAAAGTATATTTTTGATGCTTTTATAAAGTTTATGAAATTTCGGCATGACCTTTCTAAAAATATCGACTTTTCATTTTTATCAATCTCGACACGTGAAAATATCCATTTTACAAAAGTACATCCTTTATTGACTCGAACGATTATCCGATCTATTTTCGACAACACCTCAAATATCTCAACAAATCCGATCTAAACCTAAACCTCTTCGACTTTCATTGTACGCTTTCAACAAATCCAACATCTAACTTAATCTCTTCGCCAACAATATTTAAACTTAATATACGATAAATCTTAAATAAACGATATAGCCGTAATAATAGCAATATATATATATATTAATCATAATGAACTTTTAAATGCAAAAGTACAACTACTTTTTATTTTCTTCTATTTTTAAAGAAAAATATTAAACTTTGAGACTTGTAGTTTTATAGAAAACTCGATAATAATTTTCACAACGATCCGCTTTGTACACCTTGTTCGGGATGATCATACGAATGCAAAAGTACAACTTATTTATGAAAAAATAAAGATGACTTACAAGAAACACAACGAAGGTAGTATTAGAAATCAAAAAACAAACCCAAACGTTGTTTTTACAAATTCCCGGATGAACTACAAATCAAACTGACGAAATTATCTTCAGTGGATGATCAAAAATAAAAAACAAGTGGGTTTGTGTGTGTGTTTTTGGTTCGGCAAAAGAGAGAAAAAGAAAGAAAGAAAGACTAATGCAAAATATATGTGTGTGAATGAAATGAGAATAAGGTTAAGTGTATATGTATATACACAAAAAAATCACACACACACACACTACAAAACCCCCCCCCCCCCCCCCCCCCCCCCCCCCCCCCCCCCCCCCCCCCCCCCCCCCCCCCCCCCCCCCCCCCCCCCCCCCCCCCCCCCCCCCCCCCCCCCCCCCCCCCCCCAACCCCCCCCCCCCCCCCCCCCCCCCCCCCCCCCCCCCCCCCCCCCCCCCCCCCCCCCCCCCCCCCCCCCCCCCCCCCCCCCCCCCCCCCCCCCCCCCACCCCCCCCCCCCCCCCCTCACTAGTGTGTGCCGTGAGGTAGGAGGGGACAAGAAAAGGGGACCATTTTGATCTTCAAATGAGGGTGTAGCTAGGACATGGTATAAGCCCTTAAGTAGGAAATTAGTTTTGACTAGTTAACTTGTAGCAAAATTCAAACATGGATCCTATGCATGTATGTATGTTGTGGACCGGTTATGGTACAAGCAAAACAGGGGGACCAAAAATATTTTTCCCACTTTCTAGGATCACTATTATGATGTCGAACTAGCTGACGGGAGAATAATTGGGTTAAATACTATCCTTAAGGATTGCACATTAAACTTCCTAAACCACCAATTCAACATAAACTTAATGCCTGTAGAACTTGGTAGTTTCGATGCTATAATCGGTATGGATTGGTTGGCGAAGTACCAAGCGGTCATTGTGTGTGCCGAGAAGATTGTTCGCATCCCTGGAGAAATAACTTAATCTACACGGGAGGAAGTAACCAGGGAAATGTGACACGATTAAACATCATTTCGTGCACTAAAACGCAAAAGTACATAGAAAAAAGGATTTCCTATCTTTTTGGCACATGTCACTGCAAAGGAGGTTGAAGACAAGTCGGAGAAGAAGCGACTTGAGGGCGTACCAATAGTTCGAGACTTTCCTGAAGTATTTCCTGAGGACTTGCCGGGTCTTCCTCCGACTCGACAAGTGGAGTTTCAAATTGATTTGGCACTGGTGCTGCACCTGATGCACGGGGCACCTTATGGATTGGCGCTACCGAAATGAAAGAGTTATCTAGGAGCAAGTGAAAGAGTGTCCGGACAAAGGATTTATAGAACCCAGTTCCTGCACCTGGGGAGCTCCGATCTTGTTTGCAAGAAGAAAGGATGGATCATTCCGGATGTGTATTGACTATCGGGAATTAAACAAACTAACAGTGAAGAACCGTTATCCACTCCCCAGAATTGATGATTTATTTGATCAGCTTAAGGGTCGAGTGTCTACTCGAAGATCGACCTAAGGTCAGGTTATCACCAACTGAGGGTTCGAGAAGAATTCCGAAGACTGCCTTCAGAACTCGTTACGGCCATTACGAATTTCAAGTTATTAATGCCGTTTGGTTTGACAAACGCACCTGCCGTATTCATGGACCTTATGAATCGGGTATGCAAACCATATCTGGATAAATTCGTGATTGTCTTTATTGACGATATTCTGATATATTCGAAGAACAAGCAAGAACACGAAGAGCACCTTAAGCTAATCTTAGAGTTGCTTAAGAAAGAGGAGTTGTATGCCAAATTTTCCAAATGTGAATTTTGGATTCCCAAAGTACAGTTCCTCGGTCATGTGATCGATAGTGAAGGAATTCATGTGGATCCAGCCAAGATTGAATCCATTAAAGATTGGACATCTCCTAAGTCACCAACGGAGATTCGTCAATTTTTAGGTCTTGCTGGGTATTATCGAAGATTCATTGAAGGGTTTTCAAAGATCGCCAAACCAATGACTAAGCTTACTCAAAAGAAGGTCAAGTTTGAGTGGGGCGATAAACAAGAAGCAACTTTTCAACTGTTGAAGCAGAAGTTGTGCAGTGCACCAATCCTTGCATTACCTGAAGGAAGCGAAGATTTCATCGCATACTGCGACGCTTCAAAGAAGGGTTTGGGCGCTGTGTTGATGCAAAGAGAAAAGGTGATTTCTTATGCATCACGCCAGTTAAAAATTCATGAGAAGAACTATACGACTCATGATTTGGAACTTGGAGCAGTAGTGTTCGCTCTCAAGATTTGGAGGCACTATCTGTACAGAACCAAGTGTACAGTGTTCACTGATCATAAGAGCTTACAACACATTCTTGATCAGAAGGAACTAAACATGAGACAACGCCGATGGTTAGAGTTGCTTAGTGATTACGATTGCGATATTCGTTATCACCCGGGGAAAGCCAATGTCGTTGCTGATGCTTTGAGCAGGAAAGAACGAGAACCATTAAGAGTTCGAGCCTTAGTTATGACTATTAGTTTGGATCTTCCCAAACAAATCTTGAATGCTCAGACTGAAGCACGGAAACCAGAGAACATCAAGAATGAAGATGTTGGAGGAATGTTGGTTGAAAACGCTAAAAATCCAGAGGCGATTAGGACGGAAAAGTTGGAACCCCGTACGGATGGAACCCTATGCCTCAATGGCAGGAGTTGGCTACCTTGTTATGGCTTTTCGGACGGTGATCATGCACGAGTCCCACAAATCAAAATACTCTATACATCCGGGTTCTGAAAAAATGTACCAAGATATGAAGAAGTCTATATTGGTGGCCCAATATGAAAGCCGACATTGCCACCTATGTTAGCAAGTGTTTGACCTGTGCTAAGGTCAAGGCTGAACATCAAAGGCCATCAGGATTGTTGGTACAACCCAAGATACCTGAATGGAAGTGGGACAACATCCTACTAACGGATTTTGATACTAAGCTTCCTTAGTCATCGCCAAAGGCTACGACACATTTGGTTTGGTGATCGATTTTGACAGCACTACTAAGTCTGCAATCTTCACACCAATGAGAGAGACTGACCCTTTGGATAAACTTGCAAGAATGTACCTAAAGGAGGTTGTCACGAGACATGGAATACCTGTCTTAATCATTTATGATCGTGACCCGAGATTCGCATCCAGTTTCTGGAGGTCACTTCAGAACGCTTTGGGTATAAATTAGGATATGAGTACTGCGCTACCATCCACAAACAGACGGGCCCAAAAGCGAAAGGGACCATTCAAACTCTCGAGGGTATGCTTGCGTTACTTGTGCGATCGATTTTGGAAAGGGTTGGGTTAACCATTTGCCATTAGTCGAGTTTTCATACCAACAATAGCTATCACGCTAGCATCAAGGCCGCACCATTCGAAGCACTTTATGGTCGAAAGTGTCGTTCACCTGTTTGTTGGACCGAAGTTGGAGAAGCTCAAATCCTCGGTCCAGAACTAATTCAAGAGACGACTGAGAAAATCATCCAAATCAAGCAAAGGATGCAAGCCGCTCGTGATCGACAGAAGAGTTACGCCGATCTGAAGCGTAAACCGATGGAATTCCAAGTCGGGGATAAAGTTATGCTTAAAGTTTCGCCTTGGAAAGGGGTCGTACGTTTTGGCAAACGGGGGAAGTTAAACCCCAGGTATGTTGGACCTTTCAAGGTGTTAGAAAAGGTTGGAGAGGTTGCTTACAAGCTCGAGCTTCCTGAAGAGCTGAGTAGAGTTATGATATCTAGAAGATTAGTTGCTGCAAAGATCAGGTGGTGATGATTTCAAGAGTTACTGATAGAAGTTAAGAACTTGTTCTTGATGACAAGCTTCATTTTGTTGAAGAACCATTATAAATAGTGGGCCGTGAAGTTAAACGGTTGAAGCGAAGCCGAATCCCATTAGTCAAGGTTCGATGGAACTCCAAAAGAGGCCCTGAGTTCACATGGGAACGTGAAGACCAATTCAAGAAGAAATACCCACACCTCTTCACCAAGACCGCATCATCGTCAAGTGCTGCATTATGAGCCTTGAGGACAAGGCTCGTTTAACGAGGTAAGTCTATAACACCCTGTGTTTTCAAGTCTTTGACGACGTCGATAAATATATTATTTATTTTTAGTGTTGTACGCGTTTGCTT
>BQNB010080064.1:18495-30045 GCA_026074375.1 Tanacetum coccineum
CTCGAATTTAAGTCATCAATGGTGTTTGATTAGATTTCATCAGTGATTGATATAATTGTTTAAATGCCGAGTGAATTGAGGAGGAAGTTTTGGTTGAATAAGGGAATGCAATATAATTGGAGAGCATGTTTTGAATTTGATAATGGCTAAATAATTGGTGAGTTTAATTAGGTTGAATTAGAAAAGTGCTAATTATAAGGGAAGCATGTAATGTTTATGTGAGTATATTAATTTGGTTTTGGATTGTTCATCACAACATCCAACTTGCTCCATTGGTTGAGATGTTTGTTTGTGTAACTAAAAACACTGGTTTGATCCTTGCAAGGACCTAAGTTTTAAAATATTTCATGAGACGTGGACAAATGATGACATGGACATGTGAGGTGGACATGTGACATGGACATATCATGTCCTAGTGTTATGACTTGTCCTATATATAAGTAAAAATTTATCATATTTCAACGCAAACTTTAAAAGAAATACGAATTAACCTTAAAAAATAAAATTGTCATTTTGTAAAAAGCTAACAATAACAATTAGGGTATACTTATTCGTATCTCCCTATTTTCATATTTGCACCCCCAATATTTTTATTTGTTTTTTGTATTCTTTTGTCAGCCTTTTTTAGACATAACATGCAGTGGATATGATTTGTTGTCTTTTTCTGTCAGTTGGTTGCACGAATAACATATACTGAAATAATTTTTCTTCCCAATCATAGCATTTAGGGAGAGGGGGGGGGGGGGGGGATTAATAGGTTTGGGAGAAAAAAAAATTAGAGAGTAAAGAAAATAATGACTAAAGGAATGATAAGTGATAACACTATCATAACAATTATGTTTTTCAAGACTTTTGCATGAAAACAATTGTTTTGAAAGAAAAAAAATATGTTTTTGGATATTAATAATTACTTAGGGATGTTTATTTAAGCTTATATGTATGTTTATTCGTTTATTTAATTTCTCGCATTTGCTAAAAGTTTTTCTGATGCAGTTTATTACTGTCTAACAAAGTGTAACTATCTACATTTTACCTTTTATGTGTGACAACAAATTTATATAAGCTCATAAAACTTAAAATAAAACAAAAAGTTAAGACTCGCAAAATATAAACTAAAATCAAATAAACTCAAACAAACACAACTTAAAAAAAACTCAAAACTTAACTTTAGTATTTATAATAAGAAAAGAAAAGCTTAAAACCAAATAAATATGGTTGTCTAAATCTCATCATTTAGTGCCCAAATAAGAGAAGACGTCAAGACATAGACTTTAGTTAAACAAGGGATGATGCTTGGTAGGGAACATGGAGGCCTTCTATTGGTCAAAAGCAAAACAAAATAAAAAAACAAAATAAAAAAACATAAATAAGCAGATGACAAATAATAATGTGTGGAGATGCTTTATTATGCTATTCCTAAGTATTTTGACACCTATGTCTTTTGTCTACTCAATTTCTTCTTCTCCATTAAACAACACAAAAAAAAATATTTTTTCTTTGTACTTTGTATTAAAAAATCGTGTCATAACATTTATATATAGATTTTATCTATATAGTTTCTTGGAAATAACTTTTATAGAAGTGATGAAGTATGATAATGGAGTTTATGATGATGAGCAATAACAAGTATCTTCAAGTATAGGTAAGTGATATAGACACTTGAAAAAAAAAAACTTTATCATGTTATTTTTGATGATTAGTACTTTTTTTAGTATATGATAAATTGTTATTGTTGAAAGTTGGAAAATATAAGATTGGTTGATATCAATTGCCTTGTATCCAGGGAACTTCAAAAGTTTATGTACATAAAGGCTATACATCTTTTTGGTGTTTCCTTGTGATTCTTGAAACTTTTTGCCTTTACTAGTATTTTGTAGCTTCTTTAGTCTAGAATACTAAACATTGTTGAAATATTTGTGGGCTTTTCTTGAAAATCTGTAAAGATTAGTTGGATTCTTGTTTCTTGGTTTGTTATATCGTTTTGATCGAGTTTGGTTTGATTCATAGGCATGAAGTTGCATGTTTGCTTAATGTGTAAGGGTATGAATTAGTCAAACAATGACAGTTTATGTGACTTTTGAGGGGGTGGTGAGTAAAACTAGTTTAAACCAAGATAGTGATTTTGATGGAGGAGATACTTCCGGCGGTGATAGTGCCATTAAGTGTAGGTAATTCACTACGTAAAGCCCCAGTTTTGGAGGAAACTCTTGTGATAATTAGTGGAATAAAGCAGCTAATGGCGGATAATACGAGTATCAACGAGGATTGTAATCATGTTCAAGATGATGGAAATTTTGTTGCTTTTGATTCTGCATTACAAGAAAGTGAAGATGAAGTAATGTCTTTAGATGGTGATCGGATATTTGATAACTCGTCTGCGCTTTCTGTGGTGAGTGATTCTAGTAGTTTATGTGGTGAAGATTTTATTGGATTTGAGGCTTTGACTTCTGAAATAAGTAGTGCATTGGGAACACAAGAAGGTGAAAAGAGTGTTTCCGCTGTTGAGGGTAAACTTGTCATTGCAGAGAATATATCGAGTGGCGTTGGGACAGTTGCTAGAAGTGTTTTTGAGGTCGATTGTGTACCGTTATGGGGATTTACTTCTATTATCGGAAGGAGACCTGAAATGGAAGATGCAGTTGCTATGGTGCCTAGATTCTTGAAGGTTCCTATTCAAATGTTAACTGGTGATCGTGGTGTTGACCGCTTGCCTAAAAGTCTGAGCCACTTGACTACTCATTTCTTTGGGGTATACGATGGCCACGGTGGTTGTCAGGTATGTTTGACTATTAAGAAATTGAAGTGTAAATAGTGAAGTTTGACTTTTAAAGGTCAAACCGATTACTTTTTAAACTTTGAAATGGACACAAAGGGTGTTTGACATTTTTGAATTGATTATCTGAACTCTGTGACTTGATCATTGGTTATTAATGTTTAGATGAACAAATTATGGCTCTTATCATTTAGGGTAAAATCCTGTTATATATATCTAGGCTGCTCCTTGTCCGCTCTCAGATTAATCTTCATTTTAATGTTTGACTTTTTAAGGTATAATTGATTACTTTTCAACTTAAAATCGATAAAAGTCTTCATGTTCTTCAAGAAAATTCGGTTAGGAAGTTCAAACTTTAAAAGCATATGACAATTGGGAATATGGAACTTTCTCGTTTGTAACAGAAGCACCATTAATATTTTGTATAAGAAGTCGTTTGTAGGACCTCAAAAGTCAAAACCACGCCTATTTTGCTTTAAGTAACTAGGTTTCTTTGATTTTTCAAATGGATGCAAGTCTTCGTGATTACTGAGAAAATGCAGTAACAAAGTATCAACTTTTGAAGTATATTACAACTAAGAGTATAGTATTGTTGGATTTGTGACAAAATCCCTAACTATATTGTGAATAAGTAGTCACTTTTAAAGACTAATAAATGTGAAGTCACACCTTATTTCTGTTGTATGAGGGCCAGTAAGTAGGTTATCCAACTAAAATAAACTAATGTACGATATGGGTCTATGATATTTAATGCTCTTCAAGATTTGTCTAGTGACTTTAGTTGGATACTTGGATATAATTATCATTTCTATATGTATTAGTATATCTGAGTTTCTGACTGTGAACCTTATGGCTCAGGTTGCAAACTATTGTAGTACCCGTGTTCATACTGCTTTACAAGAGGAATTAGAACCTCTTATGGCGAGCTGGGGAAATGACGAAAATGGTACTAATAGTAATGATAATAGCTGTCAAGAAATGTGGAGAAAGGCGTTTTTCGATTGTTTCCTCAAGGTTGATGATGAAATTGGTGGAAAACAAGCTAACGATGAGCCTGTTGCTCCTGAAACTGTTGGTTCCACAGCTGTTGTTGCAGTAATATGTTCTTCACATATCATTGTATCAAATTGTGGTGATTCGAGGGCGGTTTTATGTAGAGGGAAAGAAGCCTTGGCATTATCTGTAGATCATAAGGTAAGATACAACATGTTTTGGTTTTGCGTTTTGAAACTCAAAACATTTAGTGTGTGGATAAACATATTATGATATGAAAATAATAAGATTATAGCTTCTAACATGAACAAGCCCAAAAAACTATCTTTCACAATCTATTACATTACAACTGATTATGCGATTCTGGTTACTGCATACCTTATATTCACTTTCAATACACAATTCCAAATTTCTAAGCACCCTCTTTGTAGCTTACTTATATATTATGCAAGATATTTATCTAAAGGTTATAGAATAAAACCAGGCATAAAGGACCCCCTTTTAGTCAGAGTGGTTTAAATCTTTATACATAATGGAGTTGCCGTTGTCATGGACTATTGAGAAAAGTCAATGCATCCCGTAATTATTGAATATGATCATATGTGGCATATTTACTTTTATATTGTTTTTGTTGTGTCTAATAATATGTATTGATACTGTAATAGCCAAACCGGGAAGACGAATATGCAAGAATTGAAGCGGCTGGAGGTAAAGTCATACAATGGAATGGACATCGTGTTTTTGGTGTTCTTGCAATGTCAAGATCTATTGGTATGTTTTTTTCTGCTCTTATATTATCTTGTGTCCATAACATACTTCTGTGGTCAATATTCTATAAGTCATTAGATAAAACTATTGTTTTGAGTTTTAACTTCTTGCCAAATGTCTAACATGTTCTTTAACAACGACAAGCTAGAGACAATTTTATGCACATTAATGATACCAATAGGCACGTAAGCAAAGCGGGACAAAATAGGTGGGTCAGTTTGATCTGTTAATGGGTCAAAGCGAGTTTGGGTTCAAATGGGTAATTTTCTCACGGGTGTGCTGACAATACTGTATGTAATGAAATTACACTTTAGGCTACTTTCGAGTCATTTGACACATTTCCTCTATTGCCATTTTTTTGTTGACCCATTTGAGGTATAACATAACCCCACCGAGTCGAAATTCCCACTTTCACATTAAGTATGATTTTCTTGTAAATTTTCTAAAAATTGATATATCATGATATTATTGATTCTTACAAAATGGGTATTATATTGGGTGCAGGTGATAGATATTTGAAACCTTGGATCATCCCTGATCCTGAAGTGACATTCATTCCTAGAGCCAAGGAAGACGAATGCCTAATTCTTGCAAGTGATGGTTTATGGGACGTGATGAGCAACGAGGAAGTGTGTGAAATTGCTAGAAAAAGAATACTCATTTGGCATAAAAAGAATGGTGCAACCAATCTTCCACAAGAAAGAGGTGAAGGAATTGATCCCGCAGCCCAAGCCGCTGCAGAAAGCCTCTCAAATCGTGCACTTCAAAAGGGAAGTAAAGATAACATTACAGTGATTGTTATAGACTTGAAAGCACAAAGAAAGTTCAAGACGAAAACATGACTGATAGTAACTCAAATTCATAAGTGTATAATGTATTGTTTAGCATTCAAAACCGAAGAGCCCATTTGTTTTTCACAGTGGGCTGATATGTCTATTTGTCCATGTAAATGTTTTAGCTGTTTTTGTAGTAAGATTAGGAGTTCTTTGATGTGTTTGCTTATTGTTCAATTCCTCCAAGTTTCAAAGGCTTTGTGGGGTCTGTAACTTCTATTGTAATAAAAATGTAGCATCTAATATGTTTGAGAACCATTTTGCATACAATGTGTTAATGTATATTTCATCTGTCATCTGTTCCAAAACTCTTTTCGTATCATATGATTTGATACAGGTTGCGTTGACGGAAAAACTTATATTGTACTATTAGCATATTATGTTATGAACTATTAATGTGTTACAGTACTTATTGATTTTCATAATGTGATTTGTATTCACATAATATTACTTGTATTCTCGTGATATCTAGGTAATAACTACGAAATCATCTATATAAATGGGATAAACAACTAGCATGCAATCAGAAAACTACATGGCTGATAAAATGAAGTACATATTTCTTGTTGCTTTAATTCTATATACATTTCCTATTGTAACATCGTCAAACCAAGATGTAATCAGCTCTTTTGAGCCATATAGACTAGAGATCATCGATTCAGAAATCGAATATCTAGCCACTCATTGTCATACAAACGGTAAGGATCTTGGAAAGACAAACTTGACCATAAACACTTCAATCTATTGGAAATTTCGTAGGAACTTTGGCGAGACAAATCTATATTATTGCAAGTTTTGGTGGAAGACGGCCGACGATCTAATCTATAAAGAAACCGAGTTCGAAGTTTTTAATAGTGAGGTTGCAGACGATTTTTGTGGGAACAAATTGTTCAAGATGAACAGATGTTTTTGGTCAGTGAGACAAACTGGATTTTATTTTGCAAAAGGTAGTCCATCTAGTTGGATGTTAAAGCATACATGGGATAAATGAAATTTATTTCTATAGTTTTTATACTTCATTTCTTATTTTACACTAGTCTGAAAAGTTGAGTACTTATTATTTCTTTTCTTGTTATCGTGATCCTAGTAGATTATTGTAACCAGAACAACAACAATGACAATACTACTCAATTCGTTCTTGACGTTATATGAGGATGTAAGATGACAGTTTAGGTTTCGTTTGTTTTTTCAGACGTTTTACCTCTTCATCTTCAAACCATGTCTGCAAAAGAAGAGGTGCATCTAATCTCTTTATTTACAAAGAATAAGACCATTTGTTTTTTTTAGAAGAAGAGGGTTGGTGTTAGAAGAAGAGAGAAGAAGAGGGTTTGTATTAGAAGAAGATAGAAGAAGAGGTTAGAAGTGAAATTTTTTGTCTTAATTCTTGAAGAGGTTAGAAGAGCTTTTTACCACTTTTCCCTGCAAAAAAAACAAACAAAAAAGCTCTTCCCGCTTCAGACAAAAGAGGTGAGAAGAGGTTAGAAGAGGTGAAATTGAAAAAACAGTTTTAGTCGTCATTCCGCACAATATCTCGGTTTTTTTTGGTAGCCCAATATGGTACGCCTTTACCGTTTTCCCGAACACAATTTTCCGTCAACAAACTACAAATGCGTTTTTTAGAACACCAATTTAACAACAATTCCAAAATTTCCTACATCAAAAAAATACTCCATTTCCAAATTTTCAAAAACAAAAACCAGACAGCTTTTCACATTCAAAACACAATCCTCAACCATTCCAAAGATAACGTAGGGGCAAAGACGTGGCAAAACGAAGGCACGTGGATTTGGTTGTTGACGAGGAGGAGGAAGAAGTGCATATTCGTCGTTGGTGCGCGTTAGACAGTGACGAAGAAATTTTGCTCACATCCAGTGTTGGATCGAAACTCCGAGTAACGGCCAAATGGAGCGACCGAACTGAGGATTGTTTTGGGTTAGATTATGGATGACTTCAACAGTGCTCCAACCAAGGTTATGTACCGGACATATGCTCACGAGTTAATGGACTAGGATCACCGGTGATGCAAAAGTTCAACGCATATTTACAACATAATGAAAGTATTAAAAGCGGGGAAAAAATGAGGCGGATACATATCGATGGCTGCCAAGATCCTTTTGCAGCTCACAGTTCGAAGGGGGGAGAAGTTTAACTCGAGCCCTGGTGGCGTATTTTAAAAGGTCCCTCACCAATGGGAGCGTCGAAACCTTGATAGGAGGATACACGAGATTTTCTGGGCCTGATACGAGACCTCGTCCCGCGGGCAAAACTCGACCCGCAAAAAAGACCAAATCTGAAACGACGGAGAGCAGCGGGGGAAGTGCATCGGGGTCTATATCTGATTTTGTATCTGAGGATTTAAGGCGCAAATTACAAGCTAGAACGTAAGCGCATAACGAGGGCGAAGAAAACAAAAAGGATATTGGCGATGATGGAGTTCAAAGAAATGGAGTTTCTCACGATTGATGCCGATAAGCTGCCGGAACCTAAAGCGAGCATTTATCGGGCGAAAGAGACAAGAAAATTCATTTGAAAATATGCTCAGAGTGACCGGACAATAATCTAGTTTTTTTATTTATCGTATGTTTTTATTTGTTATATGTTTTTTATTGTTATTTTTTTCCCGTATTGTTTTTAAATTCCGTATTATATTTTTTTCCGTATTGTAATTTATATTTTTATTTGAATGAAATAAATTTACTTTGTGTGAAAAAATGAGAAAAAAATTTGGTGAGTGGTGGGACTCAAATGACAAAAATATGATTGTATGTTATGAGTGAGGGGGTATTTTGAGTTGTTGTGTTGAAATGAGGTGGCATGATGTGACACTCAGTGGGGGCCAAGTGACATGCCTTTTTTAGTCCCCACACTTTATGCTCTAATAGATTATCGTAACCAGAAAAAAGCTCTTCCCGCTTCAGACAAAAGAGGTGAGAAGAGGTTAGAAGAGGTGAAATTGAAAAAACAAACAAAGCCTTAGTCTAAACTACTTAATATGATGCTATCATAATCAACCATCGATTTTCATAATCAAATTCATATTTACGTAGTCTAAACTACTTATAATCCATTTTATACCTTCTCTCCTCACTTTTTTTAAGATATCCAAAAGGAAATTATAAACATTACAAATTCCAAAGTTATGTTTACAACTAGGGGTGAGCAAAACGGACCGCGGATCGGACCGGAGCGAGAAACCGGCCCGAACCGAATTGGACCGAACTTATTTCGGTCCGGTCCTCGGTCTATCATTTTCCTTATTTTCGGTCTTCGGTCCGGTCGGTACGGTCCGGTCCGGTTCGGTCTTACAAAAAACCCGGCAATTATGTTTTGTTGGACTGGACCAGACCGAAGACCGAACCGACCTGGTCGACCCGGACCGGACCGGACCATTTCGGTCCATTGTTTTGGCCAAAGTCAGTTTCGGTCCGATCCGGTTTTCTGACCGTGAACACCCCTATTTACAACTATATAATGCACCAATACATCTATACGACACCTATAATTAATGTTATTGTTAAAAATACTTAAATACCCTTCATTCAAAAATACAATTAATATAACACATGATAGAAACCAAGCAAGCTACTAACTAATCTACTGTGCAAGTACCTTTCACTGCTAATCATCGTAACTTCGTAATATTATCGGGAACCGTTTTCGTATCGACATTGACTAAAAAAATGTTGAATGCTCCACGGTTTTTTCTCTACGGTATAGTTAACCATGGACTTTTTTTTATATTGATCAAAATTTTGTCACATTTATATGTGTCACAAATCTTTAAAAAAATAATTCACGCATATAAGTGTGTACAATTACAACAAAGCTACACTTAAAAGTGAAGATTTTTTTTTAATAAAACGTCACACTTATTAGTGTAGACAATTTGACACTTTTTCACACTTTTAGGTGTGAATATTTAACAATGTTTACATGTTTTGTAATTTTGCCACACTTTTAGGTGTGGACATTCAAAAAATGTTTCCACACTTTTAACTATAGGCATTTTGATAATATTTCCACACTTATATGCGTAGGAAAATTTGTCACACCCATTATTACCGCATATAGCAAAGTGTAGCCATTATAATTTTACACATTTTTAAGCATGAACATTTAACCTTAAAAATGTAGATAATTCAATTAGTTTTTTGTAGTGATTGCATTGTAGTAATGCACGGGTATTCTATCATTTTTATATAAAACAGTCTACGATAAAGTTATTACTTAAAATACCTGCCATGCGTAAGCTTATTATCACAAAAACATTTAATCGAATAATATTGTTCGTCAAAAAATTTGATTACAGAATACTCGCTGATGCAACGCGCAGATACCATGCTGGTCTAGTTTTATTTATTTACACAATCAACAATTAATTTTCATAATCAATACTAATTAATTTTAATAATGAACAATATTATCACAATCAACAGCTACGAGTAATATCATAATTAGCAATTAATTTTCATGATTTCATATTTACTGTATTAACTCAATGATCATCTATATAAAGGATAAACAACTACAATCTTAAAACTTATAACATGGGTAATATAATGAAGTACATGTTCCTCATTACGTTAATTCTATACTCATTTTCAGTTGTAAAATCGTCTAACCAAGACGTAATCAACGCTCTTGAGCCATATAGGGTAGAGATCATTGATTCAGGGATCAATTATCTAGTTGCTCATTGTCGTTCAAAGGATCATGATCTTGGAAATCAACTATTAATCCCAAACGATGCAATTCATTGGGATTTTCGTAGGAATTTTGGCGAGACAACTTTATATTCATGCAGTTTTAAGTGGATGACGGGCAACACAATCGTTAAACAAGCCGCGCTTGAAGTTTTTAACAATCATGTTGCAGACGAATGTGGCAACAAATTGTCGGAGAATAAATGTTTTTGGTTAGTTAACCAAGCTGGATTTAGTTTTGCAAAAGGTAGTCCGTCTAATTGGGTGTTGAAGTACACATGGTGAATATGATGTTTTATAAGTTGCGTCATACTGTATTGTTTTCATTCTAGTTTCAAGACAAGTAAAATAATTGTTTCATGTTTACGTACTCTTACAAGTGTATGCTAATTATGAAAGAAGAAAGATTATTGATTATCAACATATTAAGATTATCAACATATTGGCAAGAAAACAATATGGTTGAAAGTAACTGCTTATGAATAAATGGGTATATTATGAATATCTAAAAGTAATATATCTTCATGATAAGATATATATGTGTTGATATTTTTCGTTGATTCCTTGGATGGCTGGATAGTTATTAAAATGGATTGCTCAATTCATTGTGAGGCCTGCATTTTTATTTAGACTACAAGTGCGCCACTCTACGATATCAGTGTAATCTCATCAATCCGTCAATAACACCTCAATAACTAACATATTCTCCATTACTTCGTGAAGCTTCTTTTGATTATGGCCCGACTCCGTTTCGGTTTTTTCACTTTAGGTTTGATGTGGATGGTTTTGATAAATTTGTTACAGATTCTTGGAAAGATGCTTCTGGGGATGATTTAAATGCTATGCGTAACTTGTGTGGTAAGTTGAAGTTCCTCAAGGTGAAAATCCGAGCTTGGATGAATTGATTGATAAAGGTAATGGATCGGACGAGATTGTTAACAACCGTTTGGAGATTCTTGGTAAATTACAGCAAGTGAATAAGGCCCAAGCTTCGGAAGTAGCTCAAAAGGCTAAGATCAAATGGTATGTAGAAGGAGATGAGAATACGAAGTTTTTTCATGGCATGCTTAACAAGAAACGTAGCCAATTGAATATTCGGGGTATAATGATAAATGGAACGTGAACTGATAATCCGAAGGCTGTGAAACAGGAATTCTTTCAGCACTTTCGAAACAGGTTTGATAAGCCTCCGGATCAGAATCTTCATATTGATATGCTTTTCCCAAATCACTTTTGACTGATCAGCAGGAAGACCTTGAATGTATGGTTTCTAAAGAAGAGGTTAAAAGGGCGGTGGGGGGTTGGGGAACAGACAAATTACCGGGTTCAGGTTGGTTCAAATTTGGATTTTATCCAAAATTTTGGTTGAATTTTTAAAAATAAGGTTTTGAGGCGATTAAAGTATTTTTTTCACATGTGGTGAAATCCCGAAGGGATGTAATTCGACGTTTATTGCTTTGATCCCAAAGAATCCCGATGC
>BQNB010080065.1:10875-28839 GCA_026074375.1 Tanacetum coccineum
TTTGTATAGTCCTCTCGCTTTGACCATCCATTTGAGGGTGGTAAGGGGTACTCATATCCAAATTCGTCCCCCACGCTTCCTGAAGCGATCTCAAGAATCTTGACATAAAATGGCTATCTTGATCCGAAATGATCGAAACAGGAACACCATGCCTACATACTATTTCCTTCAAGAAAAGTCGCGTGAGCTTCTCTATACTATCCATTTTCTTTATTGGTAGGAAATGAGCTGATTTGGTCAATCGATCAACAATAACCCAAATCGTATCATACCCACTCGGTGTTCTAGGCAATCCACACACAAAATCCATAGTAATCCTTTCTCACTTCCAAACTGGAATCTCAGGTTGTTGTAGCAACCCAGATGGTTTTTGATGCTCAGCTTTGACCTTCGCACAAGTCAAACACTTGCTTACATGCGTGGCAATATTCGCTTTCATATTCGGCCACCAGTACAACAACTTCAGATCTTGATACATCTTGTCCGATCCTAACAATCCTCCCCTAAACTTGTGATTTACTCTCAAATCTCAAGTTTATTCTAGATTAGATCTTGAATTCTTCTTTTGCTGAGGATTCTTTTAAACACACTTTTATTGTTCTTCAATCTGAGTCTTGATAAACTTTAGTAACTCAAATGCCATAGAACTTTCTGCTTCAGCTTCTAATTTCTAGTTAAGCATCTTCTGAAGTGTTTCTTTGGTGAGTGGATACTTTTTCTCTACAAACATATGAATAGTCATCAAAGTACCATCAACCATCAGTGTGTAAACTTCACAAGTTTCATACAGCTTCCAACTGATTATTTTCCACTGGTTTTGATTCTTCTAGATATCATCATCTTGCTCAGGATCTAATAGTATCTTCAAATCACCCCATAACATCAAATTGTATCCTTTTTGAGTGTTATCTTAAAATCTTTCCATTACCAATATGTGTAAAACCTCTAAGTCATGTCTATCAAAACTTTTCAGCATACTCTCAAAGGTTTTATGATAACTAGTGTTTCCATATGCTCTTATGATCTTGTAAACATGCATATTTCCTAAACTTTAAGATTCCCAATCAACTATAGGAAACTTTGTATGCAAAACTTCTAGATCCATAATTGCTTCTTCATCTGGAACTACTGTCAAACACATTCTTAATTCATCTTTTTCTTCCTCATCATCAGCTGTTTCTTTCTCTTTCTTCTGTCTCTTTGAGCTATCTTGACCTTGTTTGTCACTTGCTCTTCTTCTTGCAAGTGTTTTTCTTCTAATTCCAACAGCTTTCTTTTCAATCAACACTGGCTCAGGATTCACATTCTCTTCTTCAACCTTCTCTTCTTCTACTGTTTTTGAAGTTTCTCTTTCACTTGGTTTAGAAGAGTCTTTTTCAACTTAAGACCCTATAGGAATAAAAGTATTGACATGATCCCATACCCTTTCAAAAATTGGTCTGATGTCATCATAGCTCATTTTCTTGAAGTAGCTCTCTTTGTAGCGTCCTTGATTCTTCAAGTATGTAATCATATTCCTTCTTGCTTGAGCTATTGACACAGGTCTATTCTTCAAATCATGATACCTCAGTACACTTGGATCATTCCAGTCAATTCCCAGAGATTGAGTAGGTTGAGTTGGAACCTCTTGTCTTTGATTAAGTTTTCTTTGCAATTCCCTAGCTGCTTCCAGATTTAGTCTTTCTTCTTCTTCTTCTTGCAAAGCTCTTGCTTCCTGTTCTACATTAAATCTGATTCTTTCTTCTTCTTTCATTTTCCTAGCTAACTCCTCATCCATACTCAACTGCACTTGACTTCTCTTCTTAACCTTCTTTGGAGTAGCAGGTTCTTCCATTATGGCCTTTCCTTTATCCTTGGCACTCCTTCTTGTATACACACGAGGTACAACAATACTAACCTTTGGCGGACTAGCAGTACTAACTTGTATGTTAGCAGTACTAATCTCCATCTAACCTTTCTCACCACTTCCACGTTCTTCAATAATTTCAGTGGGAGTCTCTTCTTGTACAAGTACTTTAGTTTCATCACTAGGCTTCTCATGAACTTCCTCTTCCTGTGGAATCCAAGAAATACCTTCATCTTGTACTAGAGAAATCGTTGAATCTTCATCAATTTGAGAAATCTTCCTCCTCTGTTTGGAAGAATCCTCTGCAATCTCTTCATCATCAGAAAGAACAATCTTTGCCTTTCTCCTTGCCTTGCCAGACTTCAGCTTGTACTCCAGTTTCTTTACTCTAAGTACTAACTTGGTGAGAGCAGTACTATAAGTCTTCTTTGTCTGCTGCAAGTCCTTCTCCAATCCATCAATCCTGTCATTCAATTTGTTAACCAAAACCGTCAAATCATGTTGTTGCATGCTACCCTCAGCACTTCCATGTGAGTGAACAACATGGAGAGGTGAATCATGAGGCATAGAAGCAGTCTCCTCTGCCTCATGGGTGGGTTGAATTGGTTCTGGTGAAGGTGGTTTATTCTTCAAAGCATGATATCTTAGTACACTTGGATCATTCCAGTCAATTCCCTGAGATTGAGTAGGTTGAGTTGGAACCTCTTGTCTTTGATCAAGTTGTCTTTGCAATTCCCTAGCTGCTTCCAGATTTAGTCTTTCTTCTTCTTCTTCTTGCAAAGCTCTTGCTTCCTGTTCTGCATTAAATCTGATTCTTTCTTCTTCTTCCATCTTCCTAGCTAACTCCTCATCCATACTCAACTGCACTTGAGTTCTTTTCTTAACCTTCTTTGGAGTAGCAGGTTCTTCCATTATGGCCTTTCCTTTATCCTTGGCACTCCTTCTTGTATACACATGAGGTACAACAGTACTAACCTTTGGAGGACTAGCAGTACTAACTTGTATGTTAGCAGTACTAATCTCCATCTCACCTTTCTCACCACTACCATGTTCTTCAATAATTTTAGTGGGAGTCTTTTCTTGTACATGTACTTCAGTTTCATCACTAGGCTTCTCATGAACTTCCTCTTCTTATGGAATCCAAGAAGTACCTTCATCTTGTACTAGAGAAATCGTTGGATATTCATCAATTTAAGAAATCTTCCTCCCCTGTTTGGAAGAATCCTCTAAAATCTCTTCATCATCAGAAAGAACAATCTTTGCCATTCTCCTTGCCTTGCCAGACTTTAGCTTGTACTCCAGTTTCTTTACTCTAAGTACTAACTTGGTGAGAGCAGTACTATAAGTCTTCTTTGTCTGCTGCAAGTCCTTCTCTAATCCATCAATCCTGTCATGCAATTTGGTAACCAAAACTGTCAAATCATGTTGTTATACACTACCCTTAGCACTTCCATGTGAGTAAACATCATGGAGAGGTGAATCATGGGGCATAGAAGCAGTCTCCTCTACCTCATGGGTAGGTTAAAGTAGTTCTGGTGTAGGGGATGGTTGAGTGGGTTGTGGAGATAATGATGGTAAAGATGTGATCCTTGAGGGTGACTGCTGTTGCTCTTCATCATGTGCTTGTATCAACATATTCTAAAACAATGGTGTCACTACCCTTGAATAGCCCTGAGAGGCTCTCCTCATATTACTAAATAGTTTACTTGTAAGAGTAGGAGTGGGACAAGTTCTAGTATGAGGTACGAGTAACCTTTGTTGTTTGTTAAGAAGGAGTTGAATAAACCTGGGATATAATAAGAATTTATGTGGGCTATCCAAGTTCTTAACCATAGCTTCAAAAATAAATTTAGAAAAGTTAAACCTCCTGCTTGTAGCTAGACAAATGAGTGTTGTAGCATTGTTGCTACTGAATTGATCCCATGCAGTCTTCTTGGAGCTCATACAATGTTGTATTGTGTGAATAAATAACTTCCATTGGGGTGAGAAATGACCTTTAAAGAATGTAAGGCTTTCAGAATTAGTCACATACCCCATATGAGCTAAGTGCTCAAATATTTCTTCATTGGAGAGTGAAGAAATGCCTTCTACATCATCTAACTTCAAATGTCTTCTCAAAGAATCTTCAGTTATGAGCTTTTCATGTCCATCAATAGTTACATAAATAGCTTGAAGTCCTTCCCTAGTAGTGCTCAAAATAGCAGTTTCCTGAAATTGCCATCAATTCCTGAAGTTCCAAATTGTCCTCCCCACTTCCAAGTGTGTAACCTCTTGAGAGAGGTGGGTCATTGGACTGTTTTATAGTTTTTGGCAAACTACCAACAATAAACGGATTTAGGAAGTCTTTACTATGGCCGTTTTCTTTGGACTAGCCAATGCTTCATTGTAATAACATGGTGCATTGATAACCATATAGTTTTTGGTAAACTATCAACCATCAACGGATTTAAGAAGTCTTTACCAAGGCTGTTTGCTTTGGACTAGTCAGTTCTTGATGTCTGTTAGACATGGTGAACTAATGATCATTTGTTATGTGGTTTACAACCAACACTGAAGGAACACACTACCATCATATTCCTCCCTTCAAAGAAAGCTTCTAGCAGTCACACTAATTGATATGTACACAACAGTACTAACTGAACCTCACAGTATTAAATTTTGTACTAGTAGTACAAAGTTGTAACTCACATTATCAACTAAACTCAACAGTATTAACCAAGTATTCATCATATTTACCCTCTAGTGTACATATAACCTCCCCTCAAATATGGCTACAGATTTAACATCCCAATGCTAACCACCAAAAAGTTAAATCTTGTGACATCAAATCCTTTGGTGAGAAGGTCTGCAACATTAGAGTCTGTGTGAATCTTGATAACTTCTATCAGTCTTTTCTCATAGCAATCTCTAATAAAATGAAATCGAATCTCGATATGCTTGGTCCTAGAATGAGCAACAGAATTCTTAATAACACTTATAGTTCTCTCATTATCAATATGGATTCTAGTGTTCATGAAATTAAAACCATAATCCATCATCTGATTCTGTATCCATAGTACTTGCCCACAACAGTTAGCAGCTGCAACATATTCTGCCTTAGTAGTAGAATTGGACACAATAGTCTGCTTCTTGCATTGCCAAGATATCAATCTTCTACCAAGAAATTGACAGCCACTTGTTGTTGATTTTCTATCAAGGCTGGCTCCTCCATAATCACTGTTTGAGAAAGCTTCTAGTTCAAAAGGTGAATCCCTAGGATACCATAAACCTAATTTGGATTGATGTTTGAGGTATCTAAAAATCCTTTTTACTGCATTTAAGTTTGAAGCTTTTGGAGTGACTTAAAATCTAGCACAGGTACAAACAGCAAACATGATGTCTGGCCTTGATGCAGTCAAATACATAAGATATTTCCCGGGTCGTATGTTCACCAACGGAGGTGCTAATTTCGATGTATCCTGTTATGAGAAATGAATGTGAGAATATTTAGATAAGATGGAACATGATATAGTTTCAAATAAAATTAATTTTAAATAAAACCTAATTTAATCTACAGGAGGAAACGGATATAGGGACAACTATATGTGGATCTTAAAAAAATAAAAACTACGGGACACAAATTAGTTCTATAGGCGGAAATCACCCCTAAATACTAAATTAAAGAAAATAACATGCTTAAATTAAATTAAATTAAATTTAATTCAAGTTAATTTGAAAAATAAAGAAAAAACTAGAACTTAAAACGGAAGCGTTCTTCGGTGGTTTGTACTTTGTAAAACATGAAAAAGAAAAAAACGGTATTAAAAACGCACCCGGTTGATATAAATACTGGGTTCTTAAGACTGAAATTTTTAATTGAAAAAAATTAAGCCGCTTATACCATAAATGTTTATAGTTGTTTGCCTAGTACAATATAAAGACCCAAATGTAAAGATGTTTTTATTAAAAAAGAGAGAGAAAATATTTTTTTTATTAATTTTTGTGCATTTATTTATAAATTTTTAAAGAGAATTTATAAAAAACGTGATTGTAAAACCTAAGGAGAATAGGAAAAGAAATAAGACGCCATAGGATAAAAAAAATTTAAGAAAATAAGACAAAAATGTATAAAAGTTTGTTCCTTAAATAAAATTCTGAAAAATTAATAAAATTAAATAAATGAAAAAGTTTTAACAATTCTGTAAAAATATGTAAAATTGCCCAATATGGTGTTACTGTTTATGTAATTTATACCAAGTAATGAGTAAACTAGTATTAAAATTAAACCTATTTTGGAATTATTTAAATTAAATAAAACTAACTAAAGTTAACTATAGGGACTAACAGTGAAAAGGACACAAGGACTAACGGGGAAACAACAAACTGACAAGGGGGACTAACAAAGGTAACTAGAAAACTAGAATTTACATAAATGGTCCCTGAAGTGGACCCCGATTACAAGCTAGGTCCTAAGTGCTTATTATCAAAAAGCAAAAGAAGCAAAGTTGTAAAGGGGCTCAAGGGGAGTAACTTTTGTAAAAGCACATAAGCTGAAGTTAACTTAATAAGCTAGAAAAGTGAGCTTTTGGACTGCAAAAGCTTAATAAGCTTATAAGCTTATTTTTCTTTCTTATTGAGATTTAAGCCAACTAAATAAGCTAAAACTAAGGAAGACAGTTAATAAGGCTAAGGGGAGTCCTAAATAAGCTAAGGCAACCTAGAATAAGCCCTAAAATAAGCTGGAAAGGAAATAAGCTATGTTGACAGTTTTTAAAAGAAAACAGAAAAAAGGGCTACTTTAAGGCCTAAATAAGCTAAGCTAAGGGGTGAGATAAGCTACAAGATTTTGGGGACTTATAAGGCAACTAATAAGCTATAATAAAAGCTAAAAGAAACTAGGGGTTCTATGGATAAATAAGCTGGAAAATGATGCTGAATTAAGGTGTCTAGCACCAGGGGAGATAAGTGCAGTGAGCTTAAGGGCTTTTTGGGCTTATGAAATAAGCTCTCAAGAGCTTTTTAGCCAAAATAAACCCAAAACAGATTAATAAGGGAGGCAAATGAGCTTATTTTCAAACTATGAGAGCTTAAGGTTGAGTTAAGCATGCTGATAATGGGGCTTAAAAATGGCTGATTTCAAAGAAATGGCATGTGGGTGTTTTGACTTGGTTTGGTCAGGTTAAAAGACAGAACAAGGGGGGTTTTGGAAAGAGCTAGTAACACTCAAATAAGCACAAACAAAGTGTGCTTAAGCTGTCTACACAGCTTAAGAGGTTTAGCTCACTTTGTGGCTTATAAAATTTTGACAGAATATAGAAACCACTTAAAAACTTATTTTCAAACTAAAAATTGTGATTAAAGAGGCTTAATAAACCCCACACACTCAGCCAAAGTTGGCTGAGTGAGCTTGACCCACAACAACACCCATTTGACCCATTTTAAAGTTAAACCAAACACCCCCTTAATTTCTAAATTCGGGTTTTTTATCCTTTTTTAGTGAAGAAAGGGCTAGAAGACTTGATTACAAGCACACTTTAACAACTTTTATACATGTTTAAACAGGTTTAAACAGGATTAAACTACTTAAATTATGTTTCAAATTTTGACAAATGCAATAACAAGAACTCTTCACTTTTATTAAAACTGAAAGGATTACAACAAAAACTTAAAAAGAAACTGAGTACAACAATTTTTAAAGAAAACTTAATTAAAATTTAAGCTAAGAAAGTAAAAACGGGATTTTTTTAAAAGTCTTGTTCTCTTCTCTTTTATAGAGGTCTTCAAAGACTTCTATCTCTTGGGATGAGCTGGTTGTGAGAGTAGGAAGCCTCACAAGCAATCCTAGCCCTCCATTTGCCTTGTACACCATCTCACCATTGAAGGGGGGTGCGGGGTTGAGTGATTTCCAAGTGGGAAGGGTTATAGGGGCAGGGTAAGGTGGGAAAAGGTGAGGGGTGAGCTGTGAGTGTACTAGGGAGGTGGTATTGGGAGTGAAACCGTGGGAAAGGGTGGTTTGGGATTTGGCGGTAAACGGGGGAGTACAGGGGTGGGTGCAGGGGTTTAAACGAAAAGAATGGGGAAGAGGCAAAAATGCCCCCCCATCTTTGGCTCTCTTGTCATTTCATTTTAAGCCGAAAACAGTTATAAAAGATGTTTGGAAAGTGACAGTTTTGGTCCCTGCTGTTTTATAACTAAAAGAATAAAAGGATTTGGCAAATTGCAAAAATGGTCCCTGCTGTTTTATAACTAAAAGAGTAAAAGGAGGTTTTGGCAAATTGCAAAACCAGCCCTTGTGTTTTATTTTTCTATTTTTCTTTATAAAACAACTTTCAAACTTGGCAATTTTAGCCCCTAAAGTTTTATAAAAAAGGATTTTGGGCTTTTGTTGGGCTTGGGTTTGTGTATTGGGCTTTTGGGCTTGTATTGGGCCCAGTTGAGTGTGTCTGGGCCCAATAAGGTTTAGGCTTATGTTATTGGGCTTTTTAAGGCCCAATAAGGTACAGGTTTGGTTATTGGGCTTTTTCAAGCCCAATAAGGTTATGAAGTGGGTTTTGTGTGTACAATGGCTGAGATTGGCTGTAACTGGGCTAGGATTGGGCCTTCAAAGTCTTCACAGTCTTTGTCAATTGCACACAAATGGGCTGTTGAAATTGATTGAGGGCCCATTTGGTCTTCACAGTCTTCATAGTTATACTATTGGGCTTTCCCGGCCCATCAGATGGGTTAAGATTGCATCCAACAGTATTCTTCAGTTCCGGCTCCGGTTTGACTGCTGATTCTTCTGTATTGACTCTGACTTTGGTATTTTTGGACTTTGGCCTTGATTTTGCACAGTCTTTTCCATTCCATGCTCAGTTTTGTCATTTTGGCTTGGTTTTCTGTCTTTTTGATGATATCCACTTCCTGCACAATACAAATGCAAAACAAACATATATTTGGCAGTTTTTGTCTGTTTTTGGTCATTTAAGCTCGTTTTTGAAGGTAAAAGATATGTGTAATTAAGCACTTATCATAGATTACCAAAGCTAATTTTGAAACTCAAATCTCTAAAGATTTTCATAAATTCTCAATTGATCGTTAGCTCTTGTCACACGTCGTTATCATTTCTTCTTAAAGGAAACGGAATTGATGTTCGTTGGTTGGCATGGAGCACTAACGGGATCAACATCGGGCTCGGAAGTTGGATTTTGAGATTAGACTTGAACTACCGGAGGTTGGACGTCTTCGTGTTCCGTTATTAGTAGGAGCATCGGTGTCCTTTGTCCCTCGGTTATCACATTCATCACTTTCCGGAAGAAGATGAAGTAGAAGGAATCGCGGGTCCTTGATATGCAACACCACTTCGGGTGGTGATACCTTTCAAATCTTCCTTCGGGTTGGTAATGGTGTTACCCGGGAGAGTTCCCAAACCTAAAGTAGAGGCGGTATTAGAAGTCACGAACTTGGAAAGCATGTCCGTTAAATTGGCCATTTGGTTTTGCAAGGTTTGGCCTTGGTTTTGCATGTTCCTCAGAACTGCATCATTAGCCTTGACGTAGTTGTCAAAATCAGTTTTGGACACACTATGTGTCTGAGGAACAGGAGCTTGGTAAGCTGGTGGTTGATTAACCTGGGGACGGTAAACTTGGCTTTGGTTGAAATTGTTCCCTCGGTTTTGATTGTAATTGTTTCCCCGATTGAAATTGTTTTGATTATTTCCTTGATGGCTTTGAATGGGAGGAAAACCGGGAGGTCGAATTTGATTTGCAACCATCTGAGGTCGGTAACCGGTATTTCCTTGGTTGAAATTTGCCGCAGCGGCTTGTGACACATACTCTTGGATATTGTCACGATAAATGTTGCCATCGGTGGCTGGACAATTTTGGTAAGAATGACCTCCCCCACAAGTTACACAACTTTGCTCAACCGCTTTTACGGGAGCTGGGGTTTGGTTTTTCTTATCGAGAATCAATGCTCTAACCATATCTTTCAGCTCAGCAACATCGGATGAAACTGCTGGGGTAGAAGAGCTCGTACTCACTTTGGAAACAATGGCCTTGCTTCGTGATTGACGAACTTTGGACTTGCTCTCGATGATTTTTAGGCATTCTCGAGGCATTTTATCCAGAAAGTTACCACCCGCAGCGGAGTTCAATGAATCTTGATCATTCGAATTTAGGGCATTATAGAATGTATCGAGTTGATGCAATTCTGAAAACCCATGATGCGGGCATCCCCTAAGAAGATCATTGAATCGGTCCCATGCCTCGTAAAACGTTTCATCAAATTTTTGTTGAAATCTCGTGATTTCATTTCGAAGATTTGTTGTTTTAGAGGGAGGGAAGAATTTGTTAATGAATTTCGAAACAAGATCATCCCATGTAAGAATCGATCGAGGGGGCTCTTTTTCAAGCCAAATCCGGGCTGCTCCCTCGAGGGAAAATGGGAAAAGCATAAGCTTAACCGACGTACTCGGGACGTTCGGGAACTTCATCGTAGAAGTGATCTTGTTGAAATATCGGATGTGAGCATGTGGGTCTTCTTTATCATGTCCAAAAAATTGCTTGTTTTGAACAAGATTAAGTAGACCATGCTTGATCTCAAAGTTGTTCGCGGTAATTTCGGGAACAACGATCGCATCCTCGTAACCCTCGGTGGGTGCTTCGAGCAATTGCGCCATAGTACGATTATCGTCCATCGTAACTATAGGAGGATTGAAAATTTCTTGATTGTTATTTGGTTTCTCAAGATTTGGTGATTCAACAGAAGTTTGTCGGACTTGTTGTTGTTGACGTTTACGGGCTTGAGAACGAGTGCGCATGCACAAAATAGAAATATAAAAAGAAAATTTATACTAATTTTTTTTTTTTGTTTTTTTCAATGATTTATTCACAATTGATTTTAACGGACAATGAGATAAGACAACTTCAACCAAATAATCTACTTACTTCACGGTAGCTCTCAAAAAAAATAAACGCACAGGTGAGCGGAGGAGTAGGAATAGCGCGAAGCTTATTTCTCCTTTCGGGTCGTAGTTCCTCGGAACAACCCTCCTTATACCCACTTTATAGTTGTTTACTTGTCAAGGTGTGAGTTCTGTACGTCGTATAGCGCCACAAATGGCACATGTTTTTTAAAGCTTTGTTCGAGTTGGGAACCAACAAGTTCACCGGAAGTTATTATGATAATACCTCAATTGAGAATATTATATTTTGGTATTTTTACCAATTTGTGAATTTTATTTCTTTTTTATGGACAATGTTTTTATATTTTTGGTTTTTCTTTTGTTTTTATATGATAATTATACTAATAAAAGAAAATGAAAAATATTTTTGTACTTTTATATTTTTATAGAAGAAAATATTCACAGCCTACAGCCGTTATCTATACCATGATCGCTATTTCAAACCCAAATTGTCAACCGTTGCGATAATTCGGTTTCACAACCTCCTCATACCCGAGCCCCACCCCCCCAGCGCGCGCCAAAATATTGATTCGTAAATAATATTATATTTTATTATATATATATATTATATATATATATATATATATATAATATAATATAAAAGCAACAACACTTCAACCAATTGCCTTTGACAAACGGCCAAGAAGTCAAAATCACTAAATAAAATATATATGTAACGGAAGTATGAGTTCCGGGTACGTTTTGTCCAAACGATTGGCTTGAATGGAAAATCGATGACGGATTCATGATTGATGTTTGGAATTATGAAAGGTTATGATGTGCGTTTTCTATTTTCTACCAATTAAATCATACAAAACGATTAATATATAACCTAAAAACGAAGCTAAATAAACTTATAATCCTAAACGGGCACGAAAAACGAGCCGGATCAAAAACCTAAATTTTGCAATTTAAACCCTAGAACAAATTTAAAAGCTAAAATAGATTCTAGATGACAAATAACCAAGTTAAAAAAAACTAGACTAAAAACGGAGGTCGTTTGACCAAAAAACGAGTCAAAACAAAAACGGGGTAATCACGTTCTTAGAAATGATGTTTGTTAAAAAATGAACCTACGAAACTTTTAACATTTTTCCTACAAAATATATGAAAAAAGAAAATTTTAGAAAAAAGATTTATATTTTTCTGATTAATATTTTATTTTTTATGATTTTTTAAAGTTTTTAAAGAAAATAAATTATAAAAAATACTAAACGCGTATAAAAAAATCTGAAAAATTTACACAAAATAGCTAAAGTGACAAGGGTCCTAGGAAAAATAGCTAGGTCGCACAGCTTATAAAATAAGCTGTCAAATAAGCCCCAACAGCTTATAAGCTTAATGGGGGCAAAACTCCTTTAAATACCAAAGCGCCCAAGGATCTAACAGAAAAGACCCAAGGGCGCAGCGGTAGTGTGTGTAGAGTTTATAAAGGGTTGAGGGCTTTGAGGTCCCGGGTTCGAGTCTTGCTCACCCGGGTCCTTGGCCTTCCCCTTTTATTTTTTTTTCAAATTTTTTTTATAAACTTAAAAAGGGCTTATAAATAAGCAATTTTTATAACTACAAGTTTCTACAAAAGCTTATAAATAAGCTGGAAAACGGGCTTAAAGTTGGCAGAATGGCTTAAGAAAGCTTAAGGCTTATTTTTTTTCTTTTTTGGATTTTGAAAAAGCTACAAAAGATGCAAGTAAGCTAAAATGAAACTAAACTAAGCAAATAAGCAAATTCATGATGAATTAAGCAAAAAGAAAGAAAAATAAGCTTGAAAGAGCTTATTAAGCTACTGACATGGAATTTAGCTAAAAACAGACAAAGGGGGCTACTTTGGGCTTAAAAATAAGCCACCAGACAGAACTTATGGCTTATTGACTTACATATCCTAAAAGCTTAACCAAAAGCCTATACAAATCAATGATAAGAAAGTATTTTGAAGTAAAAATAAGCTAAAAAAAACTACTAGAAAAAGCTATGACAGAAAACTTATTTAGACTTTAAGTGCAAAAGGATTTTTCTTCTTGGCTTCTAAAAGGACAAATAAGCAAATGAAATAGACAAATAAGCAAACAAGGGAACTTAAATGCACCTAATAAGCACTAAAGAAAAAAAAAGAACAACAAGTAAGCCCAAATAAGCAGATAAGCCTTTTGGCTTATTATACACCCCAGAATGGCCAAACAGCCTCTTTATGGCTCAAAGTAAGCCAATTGAAGTGGAAATGAGGGGCTGAGCTTCTTAGGGCTTATCAATAAGCTTATTAACTCTCTAAAAATGTAGAAAGGTTGGGCTTAATTACACAAATAAGCTGGTAAAAGTGGGCTTAAAGAGAGGGTTTTGCACCAGGGCAAAAAGTATGCAGAAAGATAAGCTAAAAGTTTAGCTTAATTTAACCATTCAGATAAGCTCAAATCCATAATCCAAATTCAAACAGACAACAAGGGGCTAGTGATGAGCTTGTTTTCAAAATTTCAGAATCTAAAAACAACTATAGCTTATGTAATTTTGAGCTTAAAAATGGTACTTTAAAACTACTAGGCTATTTGGACATAGTGTGCTAAACACAAACTTCAAATGCAGGAATGTTATACTAAATCCTAATGCATTTTAGCACTTAAAATGAACATAAAAATGTGAACTTTGATCAAATTTAATCCAAAGATCAGAATAAGCAAATCTAGCACTCATTGATATCACAGATTTAAACCATGGATACTTGAGATCTTAAAACTGGAATTAAACAAATGACACCCTTTTAAAACAGATTAGGTAACCTTAAATGAGCTTATTAAATATGGCTTAGTGACTCAACCCATTGCAAAGACAATTTTAACCCATTTTAGCCATTGTGCCAAACACCCCTTTATATTTTCTTTCTTTTTTTTAGAAACTGATCTAGAGGGTTTTAAGGGTCACTTTCCAAAAACAGATTGTTAACTAAGTAAAATGAGTTAAGCTAAGCAGAAATTGAACCCTAATAGGCATTTGAAATAAGCTGAGATCAAATAAGCACTATTTAAGCTATAAATTGCCAATTTACTCTAAAACTTGAATTAACATACTAGGATTACTAAAACTAACAAGATAGGCATTCTTTAGTTTTTTAAATTGAAATTTAAGAAATATATAAGCCCTACATAAGTAAATGCTACAGTAACAAATAAAGAAAATGGGAAAATAAGCTTACAAAGCTCCAAGCTTATGGCTGATGGATTAAGCTTTCACTAAGCTTAATTTCAATTCCTATAGTCTCCCATGGGACTCTAAACCACTGCTATCCAATATACACAGTGCTCTAATTCGTCTTGGCTTATTTTGACTTTTCAAGTCAAACTCTTGACTTTGGTTTGAAATAACCAATAAGCTATTAATTAGCTTAGGTTATTCCAATCTTTCTGCTTAGATGAGATTAGAAGCTAAAAAAATCGATTTCCACAATTAATAACTGAATTAAGAGTGCAAAAACAAGATTTTAAAGAACTTCAAACTTTCATTAAACTTTTAAAAAGTGAAGTACAATGCTGAAATTTAAAAGACTGAATTTAAATTACAATTAAAAGATAAAAAGCTAAAAAAGTATAATAATATCTTCCCTAAGTTGATGGCATCCATTGGGGGTATTTATACCCGAAAACCAAAAAAAACTTCAATCCTTGGAGTTGTGCTTCTTTACTGAGGTAAAAAGGCACATTTGTGCTAGTTTGGTGAGAGTGGAACTCAAAGATGCAATCCTAGCCATCAAAATGCCCATTGTGATTCTTTAAACTTCATCACAGCCGTGGGTTTAGTCCTTGGTAGTTGTGGGATTGCCAACTTGGCAATGGGTTTAGTGGAGGTAGAGGGTGGGGTTTATCCAGGGTAATTGGGGTGAAGGGTAAAAGGAGGGGTGATTAACCCGTGAGTGGCTTTGGGTTTTGGGTATGATTTTTGGCGGGAAAACCTGTTATAAACAGGTTTGGGGTGACAGGGTAAAGGTTTGGGTGGTTGCCAACTTTGGTCCCCCGAAGTTATAAGGTGTATTGCAATCTTGGTCCTTGTGGTGATATAGTTTATGAGGGTTGGCAAAAACAGTCCCTGAGGGTTATTTGTGCTATTGCAGAAATAGTCCTTGAATAATACAAGTTTAGGGGGTTGGCAGGAATGCCCCCTAAAGTTGTATTTCACTTAAATTGCACTTTTTACCCTTGAGTCTTTTATCCTTGTAATACAACTTAGGGATTTGGCAATTTTGATCCCTCAAGTTGTATTTTCATTACTTTGACTTCTTTTTGACTTTGAGTTTGACTTTGTCGGGGTTGTTGGTTTGACTTTTGGGCTTTGTTTTTGTCGGGGTGGACTCTTTTCCTGTTGACCTTTTGACTTTGACTGACTTTGGCTTCGATTTGACTTTGTCTTTTCACACTTTTCTATTCCGTGCTCGGTTTTGTCATTTTTAGCTTTGTTTTTCGTCTTTTTGTCGGACATTCGTTTCTTGCACAACACAAATGCAAAACATACAAATACAATGTATTTCTGGTACGTTTTTGGTCATTTAAGTCCGTTTTTAATGGAAAAAGGTATGTGTAATTAAGCACATACCACTTCCCCTATTTGATATTACAAAACAACATGCATGAAGAAACAATGCTAAAACATGTCATCACAATAATAAGCTACACATCATAAATCTTCTTCCCTTTTTTTGTAATCATCTAATATGGGTCTTGTGACAATCGTAAACCGCTTCCCTCAAAAGTGATGCATTGTAGATGGTAAGTATAGGAACTCTAAAGCTTCCCCTTAAAGTTTACTATCATCTGCTTGAATCTGGATCTCAGTAGCATAGTATCTCTACTTTAGTGCGAAATAGACATGCTTATGTTACAATATCTATGTAACAAAATGTCTTTGGCATAATTCTTGTAGTCAATATATTGATGGGAGATTACATTGCAAATGGCGTTAGTCTCGGTGAGCTCAGACCGATCAATCAGGTAAACCACTCAAGCTTATGATCATTCAAATTCTTTGGTGATGATCACTATATGAAGTGTATGGTATCATATGCCCCCACAAATTATTTGTAAAAGAGCGGTAACTGTTTCCAATCAAGAATCATAAGCATGCACTGTAATCTCCAATGAACTTTACACATATCGCATTGTTCAAGATCCAAGGGCGTCTAAGGACCTATAATACTAGCAGCAATAACAAACAGTATCGAACAAGGCAAGCAGAAGAAATCATAAGAAGACCAGCAGGAACCATAAAAGACCAGCAGAAAATAAGCCCAAAGCGACCACGCATGTTAACAACATGGTGTACCACTAGTATTAACCCTGTGATAGACAAATCAACCGGACATTGACCTGAGTACTAACCTATCCGAAGAACCTGAAAATAAGCAATTTTAATAAAAGAAACTTTTTATGAAAAACCCTGAATAAGCTAGAAATTAGCTTATTTGGTGACAGTTGCTACTTAACTAGATTTTTGACTTTTATCTAAACTTAAAAAGCTACAAAATTAAAAATAAGCTAATTCTTTTACTAAATAAGCTATTAATGAGCTAAACCTAAGCTAATAAGCTGAATGAGACTAGAAAGCAATAAGCTATAAGCTAAAATAAGCTATGAACTATTGGCACACCCAAACAAGGCCTAGGGACCACTTTGAGCTTAATTATAAGCTCACAATTGGATCCTTATGGCTAAAAGCTTTTTACCTACTTAAAGCTTAACTAAGATACTACTTATAACTACAGAGAACAACCATTTTGAAATACAAATAAGCTCTTAAAAAGTATGAAGAAAAAGCTACAGGCAACTGTTTTTGGATTTTTGGATTTTTAATGAACTTTTAAACTAAATGAACCTAGGGAATTAAGCTAGAAAATGAAAAACAAAACCTAAACTATATTAAGCTATAAGAATACTTTAATCCTACTGAATTTTAAAACCTAAATCCAAATTAAGCTATATTAAAAAACAAGTAAAAAGGAAGACAGTAGTAACAGCAGTTACTACTGCTGATGTACTTGACCAAAAGCACCAAACACAAATGCAGGTTACCTTGAGAGGAAAACCTGCATTAGACTCACTCACTAGGAGTGTTTAAACACAAAACAAACAAAATCTAAACCTTGAAAGGCTTGGATCAAATTTTTACAAGCAAAGTAAGAGGGAAAAAGTCCCCTGGTGCTGACACAATCTCAATAAGCCTTAACTTGTTGATTTTTGAAATCTAACCTCTAAAAACTCTTTTTCTATTGATTATAAGTGAATTGAAAACTGACTCAAGCAAAATTTAAAACTCACTTTGACTATTTGAAGTCAAACCATTCTAAACCAAACACTCCTTTAAGCATATGACAGATTGAACTTAAGCTTGAATTGCAAATCCACTTAACAAGTACTTATTACCAGACATTCAATAGCTTATTACAAGCTTAATAAACATGGATCAACAACTAAATATGCTAGAATCAAAGATTTATAACTATTGCTAACTAAAATTATTTTTGGTTTTTATGATTTTTAAGACAGAAATGAGAATTCTATGATCTATAACTATTAAGCTAACAACAGATTAAGAATAATAACTAATAAGCACAAAAAGATGATATAAGACTCAAATAAGCTAGTTAAGCACACAAATTAAACTAATAAGCAAATAAGCTAACATTAAGCTAAAATTTAAATGACAAAGGAATTTAAAGGAGAACTTACAAATTGCTTCAGCTTAACAGAAGCTTATAGGCTCATAGAGCTTATCAACAGCTCTGGCTTATAAGAGATAAGCCAGTGAAATTCCATGGAAGCCCTTCCATAATTGGCTTCCCTTCCAAAAGCTTTTAAGTCCAAAAGTTAAGGTAATTAAGTTTAACTGATTTTAAAGCTTCAGTATGATTAAGGCTTGATTTAACAAGCTCAATCTCAAGCTTATAGACTTGAGAGAGCTATAATGAGCTTATAGAAGCTTATGAGTAACAGTAGAAGATAATTTGACTTATTTAGAACTTATAAGTAGAGTAAGAGAGATTATGACAGATTATTTAAAAGCAAAAACTAAATTTCATTAACTAAAAACTTTGATTACATGATTGAAAAGAAAATTACAAGAGATTTAAACTGAAAATTATTTAAACTAAAAATTAAGCTTAAAACTAGAAAATTAAAAGGAGCTGGTGTGTGTGTGTGAGTGTGAGCTATATATAGTACTC
>BQNB010080066.1:0-30043 GCA_026074375.1 Tanacetum coccineum
ACAAGTTAAGTCAAGATTTAAAAAACTTACAAAGAGGGTTTTGATAAGCGAGAACGAACGCGAACCGACTACCCAAACGTAGTTTAAATTATAAGCCGGACACTAGAATCAACCCATGACTCCGCAAATCTTCATGTTTTTTTTTATTAAAGATTGAAAAAGTATGTGTTTGTGTGTGTTGTTTTGGTTAGACGAACAAGAAGAAAAATAAGAGAGAATAACCAAAAAAAATTGATCTCAAACATGCATTATGTGTGTTTAGGATACATACAAATGTATATGTACTAGAGTTTGGACACATTAGCTAGAAACTTGCCCCACTTGTCCCCTCCCTTGTCTCGACCGGTTATAGCATCCAAAGGGGCTCGAGAGTCTTTGTTTTGTGTCGGGTTCACTTAAAACTCAAAAACCTTGATCGTAAAATATTTCCCGAAGTTATTTAGCATTTTTATTCACTTTAAAAATACTTTTCCAACAACTTAGAGTATTTACATGACTTATTTCCACATTAAACTCCCCAAAATTCATTTTGAACATTATCGGACGTGTCGGGACTAGTTTTCGGCATTTCAAGCTATTCACGGGTCAAACCATCCGGAACACAATCAACATAATAATACCCTCTAAAAAGGATTATTATACTTCATATAACCATAAAACACCTTAATCACATAAATCACCACCGTCAACACGGTACTTGTTCTAACATAAAATGACAAAATTCAAATAGTCAAAGGACTAAATTAGAACATTCAAACTCACAAAAAGGGCAATGGTTACATTCTACCCCCTTAAAAAGAATTTTAACCCTGAAATTCAGCTATTGACAGAACTAAATAGATGCGGATACTTAAGTTTCATCTGATCTTCACGTTTCCACGTGAATACAGGTCCACGTTTTGAATTCCACCGAACCTTGACGATGGCAATCCTACTCCGCTTAAGCTTCTTGAAATCTCTCTCCAATATTTCCATAGGTTCTTCTATAAAATTCAACTTATCATCAACTCAGATCTCATCCAAAGGCACTTCCAGTGTTGGGTCAGCGAAACACTTCTTAAGGTTCGACACGTGGAACGTGTCATGAACACCATCGAGCCCCTCAGGTAAATCTAACATATAGGTCACTGGGCCTACCTTCTCAATGATCTCAAAAGGTCCAACAAATCTAGGTACTAGTTTCCCCTTCTTCCCAAAGCGTACCACACCTTTTCAAGGCCATACTTTAAGCAAGACATAGTTACCTACACTGAACACTAGAGGCTTCATCCTATTATTGGCATAACTATTCTGGCGATCACGCGCAGCCTTAAGTCTATCCTTAATATGCGAGATCTTCTCAGTGGCTTCTTGCGCTAACTTTGGCCCTATCAAATGCCCTTCTCCAACTTCTGCCCACATAATCAGGGAACGACACTTTCTACCATACAAAGCCTCAAACATCGCACATCTCACACTAGAATGATAACTATTATTATACGAAAAGTCAACTAATAGAAGATGAACATCCCAACTTCCCCTGAAGTCTATGACGCACGCTCTAAGCATGTCTTCCAAAGTCTGAATAGTACGCTCACTCTGACCATCGGTATGAGGGTGGTAAGCCGTACTCATGTCTAAACGGGTTCCTAATGCCTCTTGCATTGATTGCCAAAACCTTAACGTAAATCGACTATCACGATCAGATATGATCATGATCGGCACACCATGCCTAGCAAAAATCTCATTCAGACAGATAGAGTCTAGCGAACCTATCCATCTTATAATCCTCGCGTATGGGTAGAAAATGAGCAGATTTAGTCAACCGGTCTATAATGACCCAGATTGTGTCATGCCCACTACTAGTCCTCGGTAACTTCGTAACAAAATCCATTGCTATCCCTTCCCATCTCCATTCAGGGATCTCAGGTTGCTGTAATAAGCCAGATGGCCTCTGATGTTCAGCCTTAACCTTTAAACAAGTCAAACACTTGCTAACATATACCGCTATATCTTTCTTCATTCCCGGCCACCAATACCTATCTCTAAGGTCATAATACATCTTATCAGCTCTTGGATATAAAGAGTACTTTGACTTATAGGCATCATCTATAATTAGGGTTCTCACATCACCCTTCAAAGGAACCTATATTCGATCCAGGTAGTACAAGGCTCCACCGCTCCTACATTCTATCATCTCATCTAGTCCTTTCTGTGATCCCGCAGACTCATCAGATAACTCTTCCTGAGTCGCTAGTATCTTACCCTTAATACTCGACTGAAGGGTCATATTCATAGCTCGAACTCTCTTAGATTTTACCCTCTCTTTCCTACTTAGTGCATCAACTACTACATTCGCCTTACTAGGATGGTAGCGAATTTCGCAGTCATAATCGCTAAAAAGCTCTATCCAGCGACGCTATCGCATGTTCAGTTCCTTCTGACTAAAGATATGTTGGAGACTCTTATGATCAATATATATGACACTCTTTGTCCCATACAAATAATGTCTCCAAATCTTAAGGGCAAACACAACCACACCCAATTCCAAATCATGGGTGGTGTAATTCTTCTCGTGAATTTTCAACTGCATAGACGCATAAGCTATAACCTTACCTCTTTGCATCAACACACAACCTAGTCCTAAGCCGAATGCATCACAATATACCACAAAGTCTTTCGGACCATCAGGGAGAGCTAGAACATGTGCATTACACAACTTATCCTTCAAAGTTTGAAATGCCCTTTCCTGTTCCTTACCCCAATCAAAGGTCTTACCTTTCTGAGTCAAAATGGTCAGGGACTTAGTTATCTTAGAAAAGTTATCGATGAACCTACGATAATACCCTGCCAATCCTAAAAATGAACGAACATCAGACGGAGTTCTATGGGCTTTCCAATTCTTAACAACTTCAATCTTACTAGGGTCTACATGAATACCATCTCTATTAATCACATGTCCAAGAAACTGTACTTCTCGTAACCAGAATTCGCACTTGGAAAACTTAGCATACAGTTCTCCTCCTTAATCAATTCTAAGACTAACCCTATGTGCACTTCGTGCTCTTCCCGGGTCTTAGAGTAAATCAAGATGTCATCAATGAACACTATCACAAACTTGTCTAGATAAGGCCTATACACTCGGAACATCCGATCCATAAATACCGCTGGTGCGTTAGTCAAACCAAAGGGCATTACTGTGAACTCGAAATGTCCATAACGAGTTCTAAACGCAGTCTTTGGGATGTCATCCTCATGCACTCTCAGCTGGTGGTATCCGGACCTAAGATCTATCTTAGAGAAGTATTATGATCCTTAAAGTTGATCAAATAGATCGTCTATCCTTGGGAGTGGATAACGGTTCCTAATGGTCAACTTGTTCAGCTCTCTATAATCAATACACATCCTAAAGGAACCATCCTTCTTCTTAACAAATAATACCGGTGCTCCCCAAGGCGACGAGCTTGGTCGAATGAAACCTTTATCCTCGAGTTCTTTGAGTTGACCCGACAACTCCTCCATTTCAGAAGGTGCCAATCGATAGGGAGATTTTACGACCGGTATTGCTCCAAGGAGCAACTCAATCCGAAATTCGATTTCCCGATTAGGGGGTAATCTTGATAGGTCACCCGAAAATACTTTGGATAGTCTCTAACCACCACAATCTCTTCTTGCTTTTGCTCCTTAGATGTCTTATTTTCTCTTCCGGTGTTTCTCCTATAACTCTAAGTACCTTGCCGTCTGGTAGTCGTATACTTTCTCATGACAAATTATCTCAGTCTTATGGTTAGACAACCAATCGATTCCTATGATCATATCAAAACTCCCACTTCCAAACAGTATCAAATTTATATCAAACACATGACCTTTTATTTCTAGTTTGCATCCCTTAATGACCTTATTAATTTCTACTAGCTGTCCGCTAGCTATCTCAATCTTATAACTAAACCCTAAATCACTGGGTTCTATGCCTAACAGATGTATGAAAGTAGTGGAAACAAAACTATAGTCGGCGCCAGAGTCAAATAAGGTTGTGGCAAAATGATTGTTCAAAGTAAACGTACCTGTCACGATGTTCGGGTCCTGGCGAGCCTCCTCTGCTCCCAACATGAATACCCTTCCACGTACCTGGTTACTGTTGTTCCCATGACTCTGACCCCCATTAACAGCCACGACTTAGTTTTGATGGTTTCCTCCTGGCCTCTGAGCCTGATTCAACCTAGGACATGCTGCATTGACATGATCGGTACTACCAAACTCGTAACAGGCCCTAGCAGTTAGGTTTCTAACATTGATGGGGTTTACATTCCTAGGCACCACTCTACAATCCTTAGCAAACTGTCTTGGCGATACATTGAAATATTGCGACAAGCGCATTCTCAGGTGGTGGTGAAGTTACAGGCGGTACCTGGTGCCATACCCGTGTATTCTCTCCTAACAGGGTTTGCGGTTGTAGCAAAAGCATTTCCAGTCCTAGTCCTCTTATTATTGTCCCTTCCATTCCTATCCTTGTTAGGTTCTCCCCTATATACTCTCTTCTCGAATTTCTTTTTGATTCACCCATTCTTAAGGGCTTCATCAGTCAGTGTGCCAGCAATCTGCATAGCCTTTTGAATGGTTGTTGGCTCCGTTGCCGCCACCATCCCTTGGATTTATGGAGCAAGGCCATAGATGTACCTCTCATCCATTTTTCTCAGGGTAACCTAATGAGGAACAACCTAGCCAACTCATGAAATCTATTAGTGTATACAACATAGCCAGCCCCGACCATGGCATGGTTTCACAACTCAGTTAGAAACTTTTGCATCTCATTACTCGGGCAAAATTCCTCTCTAGTCAAAGTCTTAAAGTCTTACCATGACATACCTACAGTGGCTTCTCGTTCTCATGTGTGGATTTAAGAGTTCCACCACGTAAGAGCCTTACCAACAAATGATCCAACAGTGTACTTCACTTTTTGATTATACCTACACCTACTCATATCCTGAACTGACTCCATCTTCTCACTTCAACGGGTATATAATATAGCACCTCCCTTACCATCATACTCCTTTGGGTTATAAGGTAAGAACTCCTTATAGGTACAACCCCTATGGTCGTTGTTCTTAATGACATTCCTAACATCACCCCGGATGTTGTCATTTACGGAATCACAGTTTTAATTCTTACCATTCCCCTTAACGCTACCTTTCTCATACCATGCAAAGGCGGATACGTTAGGCGCGACGAGAAAGGGAATCATCACAACACTTTGGCGTCTATAAGAGAAACTAAAACATGCATAAAATGCAAGGTATAGACATGCAGTGCCATGAAAATACCCAAACACATCAACAAAATCCAAAAGGCGTCTGACATTGAATTGATGGCAGTTCATGCCAATGTCATGACATGCAAACATTCATACATCCTAACAGAGAAAAACAAATAACGAAATCTAGATAACTAAACTTCGCCAGCAGCCTATGGTCCATCTAGCCACTTTTCCTAACTTTAATCTCATCCTGCTGAATACCTAAAAATGATGCTTATACGTCAACACAATGGTTGGTGAGGAACATAAGGTTTCAGACACACATACTCAATCCGTTACCAAAATAATTTAACCAATTCCTGCAATTATAAAACAACACGCTTTGCACGACAATTATGCTAACTAACATACAAGCTAACATGCAATTTAATTCAATTAAATGCCAAGTCACCAAGCAGATGAACTCAATCGTTCTTGGATCATACCAAATCTCTTTCCCTCTAGCTCAGGCCATGGATACCCGCAAGTAACCCTCCTGACTAGACAACACATCAATATCACATCACATAACAGGTAGCACACAACGCATATCAGCCACATAATAATCCATTCATTTATTATACTAACACATAATTACAGGAATTCAAAACTCGTTTAAACACTTGCATCATTTCCATCCCAAGTTTAAAACACAGTAAAAAGTGGGACTATGTAACTCACCTGAATGCTCAACACACAGCTTCCAAATCCTATCACGCAACTATACAAATAAATAAGCACGGTTACACGCGACCAAGCTAAAAGCTCTAGTCCATGTAACACACATATGATGGATGTATAAAGGTTTGATTAACCCTCATGGGTCACCCCGACACCATTCCCAACCTTAACCACTCCATTAACTCATTACACTAGTTAACTACAATTTGTTCAAAAGTGCAGAATTTTAGTGTAACTTTACCCTCTTAAACCCCCTACTTGCTGACCTTCATAAATTATACCAAAAATCATCTAAGTTCATTTATGAGTTTACTAACTGCCTTGTAATTCCCAACTACTCATTACATGTGCAACTATCCCAAATAAAATCAAAATTCAAAAATGTCCCAATTTGGTTCTGATTGCAAACTAAAATGTATGACCCTAATTATCATACTTAGACAAACAATCAGAAGTTATCCTTATAGGGTTTATTTATATACATATAGAACTAAATAACTGTAGATTGGCTAACCTTAATTCCACTTTTAAGTTAGGGTTTGACCCTCCTAAATATGACCTAATTATAACCCGTATTTACTGTTTTGACAACTTTTCTTGTAACTAATATTTAACCAACTTCCAAAACTCCAAATCAATCGAGGCGAGACGTTTTGAAAAATAGACTCTTTGAACTACAATTTTGGCACTGGAATCATATCAAAACACATTTTTAACATCTAGATATCATCAGTTGAACACAGTCCTAAATTCTGCTCAACTCTAATTCATTAATTAAAGCGATCTAACCCTAACCATTTACACCAATATGATCCTAATTAAACCCCAAACAATCTAACATGATTAAAACATCCTTAATTACAAAATTTTTTAAAACCTTAATGATCTATCATATTAATTGTTACATGTTTTAAAGAAAACTAAACAACTAGGGTTAACGAACATACCTAAACCTTGATTCTTGAAACACTAAATCACCAACTTGTTCTTGATAAAAAAATCTTTTTTTTTCTTCTTCTTGAGGGATTCGTCTGATCTCAAGGGAGAAGGGATAGAAAAAGTGATTTAGGGTTTTATTAATTTGGTATTTATACTAATAGAATCCTAATTGTAATCAAACTTTATTCCCTTTTTTTTCTTTCTTCTAAAACCGTCTGAACACCCCTTTAATTATATTTTTTTATTTAATTATTAATTTACTAATTATCTCCATTACCTTAAGTTTTCATAAAAACCTAAGCTAATTTGGGTAAACCTTTTTACATAAACGCAACTTACTAAACTTTCTAAAAATAACTTTTCATTTTACATTTCACTTTCTATATTTAGAAAGTCTCCCCTAATTCGCCAAATTTCACTCACTTAACTTATTTCCATTATAATTACGTTTCCCATAAACGCTTAACACAAAATCATCCAACTATTGACGTAGCAATGCTTGCTATACGTCATTACTTTCCATTATCACTATAAGTGAACAAATGGAATACCCATCACCAAACACAAATGCACTCAAAATGAGATGATCATACACCTCAAAACGATATCATGTACCTACTCAAACCACTTAACACACATATATAACATATAGCACACAAGAATCACACAAAAAGAACTCTTAGCCATTTCTAAAGGTCTCATCTTGTCTTCGTGTTCCCAAGTAAACTCAGGACCACGTTTTAAATTCCACCTAACTATCACAAGCACTATCTTCCTAAATTTCAACTTCCATATTTCTTGATCCATAAGCTCTACAGATTCCTCGACAAAATGAAGTATCTTGTCGACCTTTATCTCATCCAATGGCACATACAAACTAGCATCCGCCAAACACTTCTTTGGGTTTGACACATGAAAAGTGTCATGCACGCTATTCAACTCCATCAGGTAACCTCAACCTATAAGCTACAAGGCCAATCCTTTCAAGGATCTCAAACGGTCCTACATATCTCGGTGCTAACTTACCCTTCTTTTCAAAACAAACTACGCCCTTCCAAGGCGTCACCTTTTACAATACATGATCTCCCACCTTAACTCTAATGGCTTACGCCTAAAATCAACATAGCTCTTTTGATAATCTCTCACCGCTTTAGGCTTTTCCTTTACTTATACTACCTTATCAGTTGTTTTTTGCACTAACTCGGGTCCAATCAAACTACTCCCTCCAATCTCTGCCCATAGAACTGGTGACCTATATATCCTTCCATACAAAGCTTCAATGGAGCACACCGAATGCTCAAATGATAACTACCACCAAAATCGACAACACATGCTCTCATTATATCTTCCAAAGTCTGAATCATACATTCACTTTGTCCATCCGCTTAAGGATGCTAAGCAGTACTCAAATCCAATCGCGTTTCTAACACTTTCTGCAGCGTCTGCCAAAACCATGAGGTAAGTCAGCCATCTCAATCTGAGTTGATCGTCACCAGAATTCCACTCCTTGCTATTATCTCATCAATATAAATCCTTGCCAACATCACATCTTGAAATCTTCTTGTATAGCTAGAAAATGAGCTAATTTTGTCAGTTTATTAACCATCACCCAAATCACATCATACTCACTACTTTGACCTTGGAAATTTAGTGATAAAATCCATGGTGATTCAGACTGTTGCAGCAAGCCAAAATTCTTTGACATTGCAGCCTTTACCTCTTAAACAAATCCGACAATTGCTAACATAGGTAGCTATATCCTTTTCTACACGTGGCTACCAATACATGTCCCCAAGGTTATAGTACGTCTTATCTGCTCCCGGATGTACCAAGTCTCTTTATGCATGGGCCTCATCCATTACACTTGCTACTAATAGAACCTAAATTCGATCCATAAAGTACAAACTCTTGTCTCCTTTTCATTCCATTTGTGGATCTAAACCATGTAGCCTTTCTGCGAGTAGGTTCTTTTGCTTGAATGCCTCACTTTGGGCTGCCAGTATCATTCCTCTTACTCGTCTTGATTTCACTCTCTCCTTTCTACTCAACGCATCACCCACTACATTCGTTTTATTGGAGTATCACACAAATCATTCTTCAAAGTCTGAAAAGCCTCTTCTTGTTCTACGCTCCACTCATAATTCTGATTCCTTTCAGTTAGGGAATTAAGGGGGGTCAACAAAAAAAATTCGCGATGAACGTCGGTAGTAACCTGACAATCCTAAGAATAATCATTCAATCCCTTATCTTCGTCGCTACCACTCCATGATCCTCCAACGAAGGCTCTTTGACTATAGTTTCTTGATAGTTTTGGACATTCTCCGATGAGATGATTCAGATCTCCACATTTGAAGCATTTCCTTTCACTTTTGCTATTTTTGTCATCTTTATTTCTTTGGAATGACTTTCTATCATCATTTGGTTGTCTTACGAATCTTCCTCGTCTTTTGAAAAATTTTGAAGTCTCTCACGGCCATGGCGTATTCTTCGTCTTCACTATCGGAAGTCGAACTATCTTCATCACTAGATTCCTTTTTATCCTTCAAGGCAAGAGATCTATTTTGTTCTCTTTTGCCTTTGACCATTTCAGAATCTTTCTTTATTATCACTTCATAAACTTTCATGTTTCCAATAAGTTCATCAAGTGATATAGATGTTAAATCCTTTGATTCTTCAATAGCCATAACCTTTGTACGCCATGTGCCCTAAGAAATTTCCTAATATAATTCTTGCTAGAAAAACCTTCATCAAGTGCTTTTAGACTAGTAATAATAGTATTAAATCTAGCAAAAGCATTTTATATCGATTCCTCTTTCGGAATCATGAATTGTTCATATTGTTGAAAAGGAGATCTATTTTGCTAGAAAAACCTTGGTGAGTGATTAACAAAGTATCCTAAATTTCTTTTGTGGTTTTACACATAAAAATTCTTTCGTATTCTTTACTTGGCAAAGCATTATAAATTACCATTTTGGCTTCATTATTTTTAGCAAGTTTCTTTTTAAGAACATCGCTTTGTTAATCAAATGTTACAATTTCATCCTTTTTAGTTTTGGGATTATTAGGAAATAGGGAAGAAAATCACCGAGGTAATAACATGCCAAATATCTTAGGATCTTTTGATTTCACATAAGTTTTGAATCTATTTCCAATAAAAAATCCATCATTTCAAATAGTGGTGGTCTTTTGCATAAATCGCCCTTCTAAATAGTTTTTCCGATTCCATAGATCGGATATCAAGTTTAAAATACAATTTTTTTAAAAATCTTGTTTGAACATGGCTCTTGATACAAATCGGAAAACTAAAAAAAAGGGAGGAGGGGGGGGGGGTGTAATAGTTTAATACCGCTTTTTAATTTAATGTATAGTTTGTTTATAAAAACATATATCGAATATTAATGTGAATTCACTATTGCCAAATGAACAATTTAACTATACAAATAAGTAATAACAAGATATCAGAATAAAATGTGGACGACAAGAGATAAGAGTTAAAAGATAAAAAACACAACAACAAGGATTTATAGTGGTTAGGTAACGAAGCACCTCTCGCCAACTACCACTCCCAGCACCAAACTCGAGAGTTTTCTTCTCCACTATATCAACAAGCTCCTTATAGGCGGAAAGTGGAGAAAATCGTAAGTACAACAAACTAAGCTACATCGATTTTCCGACACTAAGCTAAATGTCGAGTTCTAATCCTAGCTAGCACCAATCTATCACGAATCTTGTATGCTAACCACACTACTTCACAACGATTTACAACTTAGCTTCACTTCATAACTTCTCTTCACTTCACAACTTCACTTCACAACTTCTCTACCCTTCACAACTTTTCTATACTTCAACTAGACACTACCTTGATCACATCAATCTAACACTACTTACTAAGATCATCCCGATCTAACTATGCTTACAATGATCACCACAATCTTACCTATTATACATAACTACGATACACACCTTCACAATATACACAAATAAATTTACCATGATAAAATACGATTGCAGACAAGGTTGCACAGGACAACGACACTAAGCTATATAACTTCATCACTTGATGGTAGGAAGTATTCTCTCTTGCACTTGATGATCTAAGCTGGAGAACACTTGAAACAAAGCTTAAATGATTAAAATATTAAAGGTTGTAGAGATGTGTGGACTGATTTTAGACAGAAAAGAATGAGTGCAAAAGGTGAGAAAATCAGTGAGGAACAGTCCAGTATTTATAGGTAGACTGAGGAGCGTTTTTGTCTGGCCGGCCCCCTTAATTCATGTGCCGGCTCTTTTATAATTAAGGGGACCGCCCAGGCCTGGACCTCCTTTTTTGGTCTGGTGTTCCAGAGAGTGTTTGTGGAACATTACTAGCCGTTTGTAAGGTAAAAAATTTGATTCAAAATATTTATTTTTGAATAAAACATTTCTTTTTAAATGTAGAAAATATTTTGCAAAAGTTAATAAAAATGTTTTTGTAACATTTTAATAAAAAATGTGAAGGTTGAATAAAAAATTCCTTGATCATAAAAATGCATTAAGCATTTATTTATTCATAACCTTTAATGATTTAATTTTTGAAATGAAAAAATTTACTACTAATTACATGTTTTACGTTTTAATTTTACATTGAACGTTTTTTATTACTTTATGATATCAAACGTAGAGAGGACGAAAAAATATTAATAACGTTTTTAGGCATTATTTCTATCAACAATCCCCCCTTTTTGATGATTACAAAATCTAAACTCATTAAATGTAAAATTATTTTTTAAACAAGTATTTAGTGAGTTTTATTTCTATTTCTCCCCTATTGTAGAATCAAAAAGGCTTCGTCGACTAATGTGAGTAAAATTGACAGAATAAGTGCCCATTCGTTCGAGGGCACCAAGGAATCGAGCTATGGTATTTTTGCTACAAAAACAAGTTAGAGGAACAACACCAAATGTTTCTAACGATAGTATACAAAAAAGAAAAATACTAGAGTTCAGCTAACTAACAATGTAAAAAAAATGCATACTTAAAAGCATAATACTAAAGGTGATTCATTAAACATAAAAATTGTGTATAAAACACAATCATGCATACATCAAATTTAAATAATATGCTTGAAGCATATTAAGACAACATACATAAAATTAAACTACAAATGTCCCAAATATTTCTTAGAAAATTTAAGGACTTGCTTGCAAGGTAGTTTGGTTTGGAAATTATTTGAATCATGAGTAACTAACATAGAAGATTTATAGTTTGAGAGATTGATGGTTGAGGAGTATATTGGAATGAGAGGTTGTGAAAGCATGTGTTCTATGTAAGAAAACATGTGTTGGAGTTCATCTCTCAATCTAAAGATGAGAGTACGGTTGTGAATGCAACACAAGCATGAATCTTCATGAGCTTCAAGAAGGTTCCAAGGAAATGGGATGACCAAAGAGAGGTGGAGAAGGTGATGGAGTATTAAATTGAACATCAAGTGGAGTAATTGGGGAAAGGGTAAGAGTGATGTCCATTGATCCACTTTCTTTGGAATTTGAGGGCTGGGGAACTCTTGAGAAAGAGAGATGTTGGTGAGTTCAAGTAACCATTAGTTGATGGTGATGTAGAGGAGGTTGGTGATTTGGGTATGTAGTTCAATATGGATGATGAAGAGTATCTTTAGTTTGATGGTGGAGTCACTAGGTGATGGAAGTTGATGATTGGGGGGATGGGGTTTTAGTGTCATTCATGAGTTAAATCCACAAACATTTGTTTTTGGTGAAGATGTTGATTTTCGATCTTTAGAAGCTTTAAGAAATGGAAGCTCTAGTTATGCCATGGAGGTTTATGTTAGGTGGTTGAATAATGATGAAGAAGATGATGAAGTGGTGACAAACATTTAGAGATGAATTCTTAGAAAGAAAATAGTTTGGAAATGAAATGAATTTGAGTTAGTTTAAGGATTTCCAAAATATGTTTGGGTTTTCTAGGTAAGGATAGCTGAGGCTAGGTAAAAGAGAGTCAAAAAGCAGAAAGATAAGGGGACCGCCCTTATGAGCTAAGGGGCCACCCATCTGATGCTTTTCAAACGACCAAAATTTTTATTTTTAATAAAATTTTGTAAGAAATGTTTTGTTTTATTGATCAATTTACAGCAAGTCCTATGTGAACATATATGTGCATGAAACAAGTATATCATATATGCATTGCAAGTTTGTAAGAATAAGTGAATAAAAATAAACACAAAGATCATATTAATAGCACATAAAAAATTAGAGGTTCTAAGGAAGCTAAACAAGTTCACATCCTTCCGACTAAGTCGGGTTGTCATCACACAAGAAATTAAACATAGACATAAGGTTACATAAAGTCCTAAACATGTTATTCTACCAAGCTAATCATCATTTAACATCTTCATTTCTTTTTCTTTTCGAAGACTCCTCGCAATGCCTTCCCGAATGATTTGAATCCACCTCTAACTTCTTTATGGATTTGCTGAGATTGATTGAGCAAGACAGTTTGTCGCTCGAAAAGAGAAGATCATCATCTTGTTAAGAAGAAGTGGGAATGTCATATCTTTGGTAATTGAGTAGACGAAGGGAGTTAAGATACATGGTAGGATATGGGGTACTAACCAACCTAACATCACTAGTAATCACCACATCCTACATCATCATCCCTTGGTGAGATGAAGATATAAAGTTATGATGGTGGATGTTGATGAGACGGAGTGATGGGCTTTTCCATGATCACTTCGGGGTTTTCGGGTTTGTTTTAGAGCGAGTGGACGCATGACTCAATCAAAGACATTGTAAATGCCATTGTCAAGATGAGGATAATGTTCCATGACGTGTCGAAAGAGACGAGTCAAGAACATGTGGTAAGGAAGATTAGCGTTGAGTAACCCTGCACTTATCATCGTTTGACAAAGAAATAAGCAATATATTTTTCTTCGCAACAATACAATACACAAGTGAGCGAGACTAACTGGAAGATGAACCCGATACTCCTAGTCTGAACACATTCTCACACATAGTTCTTCCCAACGCTTCAGTGTCTAGACTCAAATCTGGTAAGAATTTGATTAGGAGTGAGAACGACATTTTGACTTTTGATGGTGCGGTTTAACTCGACACAATTCAATTGAAGAAATCGAAAGAATATCGTCGGGAGTAGGAAGATCGGTATGATATGGTCCCTCAGTCTCTTGGGAATATGCAAGAGATGCAAGGTCCCATTCGTTTGTGAAGACGGCTTGACCATTATATGGAATTCTGAGAATTTGACCGAATTTGCGAGAGAGAGAGAGAGAGAAGAGAGAGAGAAGAGAAGAGAGAGAGAGAGAGGAGAGAGAGGATAGAGAGAGAGATAGAGAGAGAGTGATAAATTCTGTGGATCAGAATGAGGATTAGAAGATAAATGTATTCATTATCGTTTGGGAACTTTTGACTTGACTATAACAAGTCTAGAATGAATCGAGAACGAATTGTGTCTTGATCTCGAACGAAAATTGAAGCGAAACATTGGTGAACATTCTCTCAATGCAGTTGGATTTGTAATAGAGTTGATTCCACAACTCGCCCTCGAATGCAAACGGTTTTTAGATTGGTTTATATAATTGACAAGGACGGGAGAGAATCCAGATTTTGGATACTTTATGGAATATAGGATTTAGTGCGGGAAGGTTATCACAACCATTGCTCGAGGCATGTTTATAATCACCCTAAACAAGACATAACAAATAAAATATTACTACAAGTATTAAAAAAATTAAAGTTTTGAAAACAACATATGTGGAACAAGGATTACTTTGACTCTAAAAAATAAAATACCTAAAAGTAATCCACACATTCCCTAATTTAATTTGACTCAATCTAGAGGTATCAAAAATATATATAATTATATGATTCCGAACGCCTAGTGTATTTTTGTCAAGTATTTCAATGCTAAATAAGTAGGGTAGGGATTATTTTGATTTTAGACTAAAATACTTGAAATAATCCAAACGCTCCTCTAATAACACATGACTTGACTAAGATCGTCGAAAGATATACATTAAGTTGTATATTTTGCCGAATCAAGTGAGTTCATTACCCTGTTGACTTGACGAAAATGAAATGGTGTTTGTTTTGACTCAAAACCATGTTCCTAAAACTTAAGACCAAACGAGCCCTTTATTTTATGGGTTTTTTATTAATTATCAATATATATAAATTATATATTTTGTGGTGACTAATACAAGTTTAGTTTATGTGTTTATACACGTGACCAAAGTGTAGTGGATGGTCATTTCGACTCTAGACAATGGTCCTAAGAAATGAACCAAACACCCCATTTGTTATAAAAATTTTCACCCAATTTGATTTCGAAAAATATATAATGAGTCATGTAATGCTTTGAAATCAATACATGATTGTTTTTTAGAGGCAAGTTTTTGGAGCATGAATCAACAATGTACAGTTCTTGTTTGGAAATTTTTTAGTTAAAAAAATTTCGAATATATATATATATATATAAAATTTCCGACCCAATTAAAAATTTAGTGATTCAATCCTATTGAAATCTTTGAATTTTCTAATTACTACGGGAATCATGATAGTTATGAATTTTCTATTCTAATCATAAGAGTATAAAGGACACAAAAAATGGAAAATACCCAACTTTGATTTAGAACAAAATTGGATGAAATCAAAAGAGAAAAGCATTGAAAATCTTACAATAGATGTTGTTAATCACGTTGTTGGTGTTTGCCCCTTGCGAATTTTGATCGATTAGGTGTTTGGAGGTTTGAATTTTAATGGTTTGGGGTGTGTGTTTTAGTCACAGTGGCTGTAGGGAGAGGGAAGAACGAAAATGGATGTTTGGTATTGTGTTTAACACTGAAAAATAAGTGTTTGGCAACTTATAGATGCCACAGGCACCTTAACGATAAAGGGACGCACCCATTATAACATGGTCCAGACCCCTTAAAGGATCAGGGTCGCCTATCTGACGACCAAGTTTTTCTTGGTTTTTCGATTTTGACCAGTTTTGTCAATATACAATTATCAAAATACGTCAGGAGCTACTAGTAATAGTATTTTAGATAATCTAGTTGTTGAAAGATTGACGTTGAAGATAAAAGAGAAATACTTGACATATTTAATTAACTTTACGTTTAATTAAATGAACTTAAATAAATTCCAATGAAATATTTAGGTTTCTCAAGAATTTTAGACCAAGACAAGGTTTAGAGATGATTGACGAAATTTGATTGACATTTTAATTAACCTTTCGCTAATTAAAAATACTTTGATTATTTCGGATGAAATAATCAATTTGTCAAGCCGAGAGAAGATTTAACGGGGATTTAGTGACATTTTCAATAAACTTCTTGTTAATTGAATGGATTAATTACTTCGGATGAAACAATTAATTGTCACGATTTAGAGTGTTTACGAGCGAGAGAGATGATTAATACGTGATGATAAATTAGTAGAATGGAGTCAAGGCTCGATAAGACGTGTCACACCCCGCCAAGGCAGAAACGCGAGGCGCGACGAGAAAGGGAATCATCACAACACATTAGCGTCTATATAGAGAAACTAAAACATGCATAAAATACAAGGTCACAGTGTCATGAAAATACCCAAACACATCAACAAAATCCAAAAGGCGTCTGACATTAAAATGAAAGCAGTTCATGCCAACGTCATGACATGCAAACATTCATACATCATAACAAAGCAAAACAATCAACATTCATCACCCAAACAATAACCGAATTCTAGATAACTAAACTTCACCAGCTGCCTACGGTCCATCTAGTCACTTTTCCTAACTTTAATCTCATCCTGTTGAATACCTAAAAATGATGCTTATACGTCAACACAATGGTTGGTGAGAAACATAGGTTTTCAGATACACATATTCAATCCATACCAAAAATCATTAACTGAATTACTGTGATTATAAAACAATACTTTCGCATGACAATTATGCTAACTAACATAAAAGCTAACATGCAAATCAATCCAATCAATCAAACCAACAAATCATATACTGGGTAGGCGTACCTATCCGATCCCTTAAACAACACTTTTTCCCTCTAGCTCAGGCCATGGATACCCGCAAGTAATCCTCCTGATTATGCAACGTCTCAATATCACATCACATAACATGTAGCACATAACGCATATCAGTCACATAATAGTCCATGCATTTACACTAACACATAATCACTGCAATTTAAAACTCATTTCAACACTTGCATCATTTCCATCCCAAGTTTAAAACGAAGTAAAAAGTGGGACTATGTAACTCACCTGAATGCTCAAAATGCAGCTTCTAATTCATATCACGCTACTATAAAATACAATAAATATGGTTTACACACGACCAGCTAAAACTCATAGTCCATGTAACACAATATGATGATTATAAGGGTGTGATTAACCATCATGGGTCACCCCGACACCATGCCCAACCTTAACCACCTCATTAACACATTACACTAGTTAACTACAAATTATTCAAAAATGCAGAACTTTTGTGTATCTTTACTAACTCAAAACCCTTACTTGATGACCTTCATAAATTATACCAAAACTCACCTAAGTTTATTTATGAGTTTACTAACTACCTTGTGATTTCCAACCACTCATTACATGTGCAACTATCTCAAATAAAATCCAACTTCAAAACTGTCCCAATTCAGATTTGATTGCACACTAAAAAGTATGACCCTAAATACAATACTTAGACACAAAATCAGAAGCTATCCTTCTAGGATTTCTTTATATACATATAGAACTTAATCACTATAGATTGGCTAACCTTAATTCCACTTTTAAGTTAGGGTTTTACCCTCCTAAACATGACCTAATTCTGACCCGTATTTACTGTTTTGACAACTTTTCTTGTAACCAATATTTAACTAACTTTCAAACTCCAAATCAATCGAGGCCAGACTTTTTGAAAAATAGACTATTTGAACTACAATTTAAGCTTTTGAATCATATCAAAACACGTTTTTCTTATAACATCTAGATTATCATCATTGAAACACAATCCCAATTCTGCTCAAATTCTAAATACATGAATTTAAAGCGATCTAACTCTAACCACTTACACCAATAAGATCCTAATTAAACCCTAAACACTCTAGCATGATTAAAACATCCTTAATTATAGAAGTTTTTAAAACCCTAATGATCCATCATATTAATTGTTACATGATTTAAAGAAAGATTAAACAAAAGCTTAATTGAAACATACCTAAACCTTGATTCTTGAAACACTAAATCACCAACTTGTTCTTGATTAAAAAAAAATCTTTTTTTCCTTCTTGCTTGAGGGTTCGGCCGATCAAAGGGAAAAGGGAGAGAAAAAGTGATTTAGGGTTTTATTGGTTTTGTATTTATACTAATAGAATCCTAATTATAGTCAAACTTTGTTTCCTTTTTTTTCTCTTTTTCTTTAAACCGGTCGAACAAACACCCTATATATATATATATTTTTAATTATTTAATTACTAATTATCTTCATTACCTTAAGTTTTCATAAAAACCTAAGCTAATTTGGGTAAACCTTTTCACATAAACGCAACTTACTAAACCTTCTAAAAATAACTTTTCATTTTACATTTCACTTTCTATATTTAGAAAGTCTACCCTAATTCGCCAAATTTCACTCACTTAACTTATTTCCATCATAATACGTTTCCCATAAACGCTTAACACAAAATCATCCAACTATTGACGTAGCATTGCATGCAATACGCCATTCTTTTCCATTATCACTATAAGTGAACAAATGGAATACTCCTCACCAGACACAAACGCACTCGAAAATGGAATTACATTAACACCTCAAAACAATATCATGCACCTATTCAAACCACTTAACACACATAAATTACACATAACACACACGAATCACACAAAATGAACTCTTAGCCCTTTCTAAAGGTATCACTAACCCGATTAAATCACGGATGTTACAGTATCTCCTCCTTGAGGAAATCTCGTCCCAAGATTTAACTAGCAGGCTCAACAACTCGGTCCACGAACAACTATGGGTACTTAATCCTCATCCGGTCTTCATTTCGGTTCCTAAGTACACACAGGCCACGATCAAATGCCTCCAAACTTCACAAGAAAGCGCTATATTCCTACGTTTCAACTTCCTAATTTCTCAATCCATAATCTCTATAGGTTCCTCGACAAAACAAAGTGTCTTGTCGACCTTGATCTCATCCAATGGCACATGCAAATTAGCATCCGCCAGACACTTCTTCAGATTTGACACATAAAGGTGTCATGCACACTATTCAACTCCTCAGGTAACCTCAACCTATAAGCTACAAGGCCAATCCTTTCAAGGATCTCAAACGGTCCTACATATCTCGGGACTCGGTGCTACCTACCATTCTTCTAAAACGCACTACGCCCTCCATGCAACACACACCCTAATAATACTCGATCACCCACCTCAAACTCTAACGGTTTACGTCTCTTATCAGCATAGCTCTTTTGACGATCTCTTACCGCTTTGAGCTTTTCCTTCATTCAATTACCACCTTTTAGTACGTGTTCTGTAGCTACCTCCCAAGTCTAGTCAACTACTCTCTCCTAATTCTCTGCCCATAAGAACAGTGACCTAAGCATTTTCCTTCCATACAAAGCTTCAAACGGAGCACACTGAATGCTCAAATGATAACTACCACCAAAATCGATACACATGCCCTCATTATATCTTCTAAAGTCTGAATCATACGCTCACTTTGTCCATCCGCTTGAGGATGCTAAGCAATACTCAAATCCAAACAATCGCGTCTCCTAAAACACTTTTTGCATCGTCCGCCAAAACCACGAGTTAAATCATCATCGCAATCTTAGTTTTGATCGACACCCAAATTCTATTCCTTACCCCCCCCCTATTATCTTCATCAATATAAATCATTGCCAACTTCACATCTTGAAATCTTCTTGTATAGCTAGAAAATGAGCTAACTTGGTCAGTCTATCGACCATAACCCAAATCACATCATACTCACTACTTTGACCTTAGAAATTTAGTGATAAAATCCATGGTGATTCTAATCTCTTTTCACTCAAGTATCTCATCTGTTGCAAGCTAGCCAAAGTCTTTTTGACATTGCAGCCTTCACCTCTTAAACAAATCCGACAATTGCTAACATAGGTAGCTATAATCCTTTTTTCTACAACAAACGTGGCTTACCAAAACATGTCCTCCAAGGTTATAGTACGTCTTATCCGCTCCCCCCGGATGTACCAAGTATCTTGATGCATGGGCCTCATCCATTACACTTCCTACCAATAGAACCTAAATTCAATCCATAACGTACAAACTCTCGTCTCCTTTTCTTTCCATCTGTGGATCTAAACCATGTAGCCTTTCTGCGAGTACGTTCTCTTGCTTGAACGCCTCACTTTTGGGCTGCAATATGATTCCTCTTACCATCTTGATCACCTCTCCTTCTACTCAACGCATCACCCACAACATTGGCTTTTATCATGAGTATCACACCAGATCATTCTCAAAGACTGAAAGCCTCTTCTTGTTTTATTACCTGTCACTCATACTTCTGATTCCTCTCAGGTAGGGAGGTAAGGAGGTTCAACAATCTAAAAAAATTCCTTGATTAAACGTCGGTAGTACCCTACCAATACTACAATAATCATCCACATTTATCACTGCCTCACTCCTTACTCATTTCCAGTCCACGTGAATACGTTATGATTGACCACGTGACCAAGAAAATGTACTTCTTCCAACCAAAACTCACACTTAGAAACCTTAGCATACAGCTTCTCCTTCCTCTGTGACTCCAACACTAACTTCAAAAGAACTTCATGTTCCTCCTTCGATTTTGGAGTAGCCAGAATGTTGTCAATGAATACGATGACAAAATACCTAATAACGGTTGCAAACACCGGTTCATAAAGTTCTAATAAAACCACAGTGCATTGGTTAGTGCATTGGTTAACCCAAAAGGCATAACCGTAGACTCAAAATGTCCGTATCTCGTTCAAAATGCGATATTTGGAATGACATCCTCATGCACTCGTAGCTGATGATAACCTGACCGAAAATCTATCTTTAAGAAAGGACACGCTCCTCGTAACTGATCAAACAAGTCATCAATCCTAGGAAGTGGATAACGGTTTTTATCAGTTAATTTGTTCAACTCCTTATGATAAATACGCATGCGAAAAGAACCATCCTTCTTCTTGATGAATAACACAGGTGCTCCCCACGGAAAATGACTAGGTCGTATGAAACCCTTGTCTTGCAACTCTCGAAGTTGTTCAGACAATTTTTTGCATTTCCGAGGGTGCTAGACAATATGGAGACTTCACAACTGGCGTCGCTCCATGAACTAAGTCTACGCGGAACTTAACTTGTCGTTGCGGTGGTCATTAACAAGTCTTCCGGAAACACATCAATAAAATCTCGTACGACGGAAATATCACTCAATTTCGATTCACCTACCTTTGTGTTCATTAAGGTTTTTACGACTCCTTGAGTACGTTCACCATGAACCCGCAATATCTAATCACCTTCTAACGGTATTCTAACCACCTTCTCATGACATACTATCACAAACTTCCTCTTGGACAACCAGTCCATTCCCACAATCACATCGAAGCTTCCACGACTCAACGGTATCAACGAACTCCAAGGGTTACGAACAATCGAATAGGATAACAAACGAATATCGAGTCAAAGGCTAGAATGCATATAGGAGATTCTACATATGCAAATAGACGTGGATCAATTGACATAAGAATCATTTGAAAGAAAGGATACGTATATGCACCGAGTGAAAACGCAACGAAAGAAAATCAACAGGCGTACCACGACAAATGAACACATAAAAAAATTATCGATACGAAAGACGGAAATTCGTATACAAATTATCGACTTTACTCGAAAGACCAAATTAAATAATGTTTTTATAAAAATTAATTTAAAATGAAGAAATCCACTTTAAGTATAAAAATCATTTTAAATAATAAATATAATTGTCTTAAATGTAATCTTTATTAAATTCATTCTAATTGTCATAAAAATCTAGAGATGGTTATCTAATGGTGTATCGTACCTTACCACTATGAATCACTTTAAACCTGCTTTTTATAATAAAATAAATTTTATTTAACCACTCAACAATTTTCATATCCTAGTTGCAAAGGCCATTTAAACATATTCTATTTATAACGATCATTTTAAACACAGTTTTTCCCAAACACTAACACAATACTTCAAAAGGGCTTTTATAATTAGACATCAATTATAAAATATTACTAACAAAGTACGATGAAGGGATGCTAAGCTAGACTAGGAATTCTAATAACCAACCGAGCAAACGAGCAACCTCTATAATAGTAATACTAGGTATCCGCAAATACTAGATAGAAGTGAAACTTACTATCTATACAACTCAACTTAACATATCCTCCAATTAGGGCAAGAGAATAATTCTCTACCCATACCACCATCCTTATCATGAATACACAGATCAGAAGAACATATTACACTTACACCATTACAACCAAAACAAAATAAATGCAATCATGTCACAAGTCAACATGTGTGATGCCTTTATAATGAGGTTGGCCACCCCTAATTATAATTACCGCCTCCTTCACACGTGTACTTACGTCCAAGATTATACTCATTTAAACATACTTCCACATATAAGCCACATATACCAACATTGCATATCTTAAAAACCACTCCCAACAACTTAACACAGTAAAGGATGCTCCATCACATAACGACTTACTTTTATTCAAAATAACGTTTAGGAAACGACATAAAGGAAAGAAATCTCGCACAATTCCCAAATACAAAATATCCGAAAAATAATCAATAACAACATGAAAAGGGTAAAGGACGGAATAAACATTTATTGTGGCCTCGCTTGGGTTTGACGTTGCCTCCGTAAGAATCACCAGACAACGTAGGTCTATAAAGAAAAGTAAAAAATAAAATAATATACCTAATAAGAAGAAATAATAAGAAAATTAACTAAAAATAAACAATATAAATAGCAGAAATACAAAATGAGTAAAACTAAATATATACAAATGATAGTATAGAAGTGGGTAAATAAAAAACTAAATCCTATTCATAAACTACAATAGAGTCTAAACAATAAAAAAATAAAATAAAATATATTATCATGAATACACATATCAGAAAAACATATTACACTACCACCTTACAACCAAACACAAATAAATGCAATCATGGTCACAAGTCTACATGTGTGATGCCTTTATAATTATGTTGGCCACCATAATTATAAGTACCTCCTTTCACACGTGTACTTACTTCCAAGATTACTCATTTTAATCATAATTCACATATAAGCACATATACCACATTGCATATCTTAAACCACTCCAACTTAACACATAAAGGATGCTCCATCACATAACTACTTACTTATATCAAAATAAAGTAGGAAACGACATAAAGGAAAGAAAGTCTCGCAACAATTCCCAAAATACAAAATATCCGAAAGAAATAATCAATAACAACATGAAAAGGTAAAGGACGGGATAAACTTATGTTGGGCCTCGCTTGGGTTTGACTTTGCCTCCGCAAGAATCACCCGACAACGTAGGTCTAGCCCTACTACGCGCATCCGACAAACAATCAACTATCCTATCTCCTTCGGTTCTACAAGAGGCTCCTCTAATAGATCCTTATAATGCTTAAGCCCAGTTGGGAAAACGGTTCCCCAACGAGACTTCTTACGGGTGGGAAAACGTAGCTAAAATACTAAGAAAGTAATATATATCATATCAGATATTGGTAGACAAAATAACTAAATGAAAACTTAACAAAATTGGAAAATATAAGCTATGCAATAACTAAATGCAATATAGCAGTTATTGCATTAAACACTTAAGCCATAAATGCATCTACATGAAGGACCCCTAGGTTATAGTCTAGGCTTAACCATCTACTTCTTTATAACCAAAGGCTCTGATACCAATCTGTCATACCCCGCCAAGGTGGAAACGCGAGGAATGAAGAGAAAGGGAATCATCACAACACTTTGGCGTCTATAAAAGAAACTAAAGCATGCATAAAATACAAGGTATAGACACGTAGTGTCATGAAAATACCCAAACACATCAACAAAATCCAAAAGGAGTCTGACATTGAAATGATGGCATTTCATGCCAATGTCATGACATGCAAACATTCATATATCCTAATAGAGCAAAACAAATAACATTCATCATCCAAAACAAATAATGAAATCTAGATAACTAAACTTCGCCAGCTACCTATGGTCTATCCATCTACTTTTTCTAACTTTAATCTCATCCTGCTGAATACCTGAAAATGATGCTTATACATCAACATAATGGTTGGTGAGGAACATAGGTACTCAGACACACATACTCAAACCGTTACCAAAACAATTTAACCAACTCCTGCAATTATAAAACAACACACTTTGCACGACAATTATGCTAACTAACATACAAGCTAACATGCAATTCAATTTAATTAAACACCAAGCCACCAAGCAGATGAACTCAATCGTTCTTGGATCATACCAAATCGCTTTCCTTCTAGCTCATGCCATGGATACCTGTAAGTAACCCTCCTGACTAGATCGCACATCAATATCACATCACATAACATGTGGCACACAACGCATATCAGTCACATAATAGTCCATGCATTTACACTAACACATAATTACAGGAATTCAAAACTTATTTAAACACTTGCATCGTTTCCATCCCAAGTTTAAAACACAGTAAAAAGTGGGACTATGTAACTCACCTAAATGCTCAACACACAGCATCCAAATCCTATCACGCAACTATACAAATAATTAAACACGGTTACAAGCGACCAAGCTAAAAGCTCTAGTCCATGTAACACCCGTATGATGGATGTCTAAAGGTTTGATTAACCTTAATGGGTCACCTTGACACCATGTCCAACCTTAACCACTTCATTAACTCATTACACTAGTTAACTACAATTTGTTTAAAAGTGCAGAATTTTAGTGTAACTTAACCCTCTTAAAACCCCTACTTGCTGACCTTTATAAATTATACCAAAAATCTTCTAAGTTTGTTTATAAGTTTATTAACTACCTTGTGATTCCCAACTACTCATTACATGTACAACTATCCCAAATAAAATCAAACTTCAAAACTATCCCAATTCGGATCTGATTGCACACTAAAATGTATGACCCTAATTATTATACTTAGACAAACAATCATAAGCTATCCTTCTATGATTTGTTTATATACATATAGAACTCAATCATTGTAGATTGGCTATCCTTAATTCCACTTTTAAGTTAGGGTTTTATCCTCCTAAACATGACCTAATTCTGACCCGTATTTACTGTTTTGACAACTTTTCTCGTAACTAATATTAACCAAATTCTAGAACTCCAAATCAATCGAGGCTGGACATTTTGAAAAATAGACTATTTGAACTACAATTTAGGCACTAGAATCATATCAAAACATGTTTTTAACATCTAGATATCATCAGTTGAACACAACCCTAAATTCTGCTCAACTCTAATTCATTAATTAAAGCGATCTAACCCTAACCATTTACACCAATATGATCCTAATTAAACCCCAAACACTCTAACATGATTAAAACATCATTAATTACAGAAGTTTTTAAAACCCTAATAATCCATCATATTAATTGTTACATGTTTTAAAGAAAACTAAACAACTAGGGTTAACGAACATACCTAAACCTTGATTCTTAAAACATGAGGCCTGACCACACCCGTGCGTTACACCGGGCTTGGTTTATGGCAAAAATGTTATTGAAGCATGTCTCATAGGATTTGAAACACGCTCAATACATAATGGGTCAATTTTGGAATCTAGCAAGATGAAATTACTTATATGAAAGCTACACGTAGCATCGGTACATTCCAACCATCCTTTAACAAACAACGAAACAACCCATAACACAAAGAAAACAAAACAAAATTGCCTCAGACATGTATCCCGTTGCATACCTCGACTCATATAGGGGAACCCGAACTGACGCATAGTTAGAACTGGTTTCCATCCAAACACCCTTGTTTGCTCACCGGGCCTATTTTGACACATAATTATAATCATCACCCTGAACTTGTTTCCATCCAACACATCCTTTGGCCACCTGTAAAGACACATATAAAACAATAAAGAAAAAGATAAGTGCTACAGATGGGATAAAGAAATTCATTTTGTGTCATGTTTGGCAATTCTATATATGAAAAAAAGATTCCATTATCACTATTCATAAACAAATGGAAATACTTATCTCTAAACACAAACACACTCAAAATGAGATGATCATACACCTCAAAATAGTATCATGCACGTATTCAAACTACTTAGCACACATAAATTACACATAGCACACCAGAATCACACAAAATGAACTCTTAGCCATTTCTAAAGGTATCACTAACCTGATTAAATCACGCTTGTTACACTTAGATTGGTCAAAAAATAGTTTAAGGAAGGATATGTACCTAAATGAAGTGTTTGGGAGCATCCTCCTGGTGATTACTGAAGCTTTCAATGAAGAAACTTAGTATTTTGAAGAAGAATATCAAGTTTAGGGGAGGATTGTTGGGATTAAAAGACTTCTTGATGATCGTAAAGTTATTGCAGCTCAGGTTTGTGTTACTGCTGCTAAGCTAAAGTTAGTGCAAACTTTAATAAAAAAATTGCTAAGTAGTTAGTGCTGCTAGTATAAATTTAGTACTGCTAGTTTATAATTACTACTGTTAGTATAAAATTAGTACTGCTAGTATAAAGTTAGTACTGTTGATGAAGATTGAAGAAAAGTATCTAAGTAGTTACTACTGCTTGTGCTCAGTTAATACTGCTGGTGTATAAGTTACTACTACTCAAAGATTAAGACTACTGAAAGAGTTTTTACTGTCAGAGAAAGGATAAAGATAGAAAAAAGGATAAAGATGTTTGAGATCATGATACTTACGTTGATTAAGTATTAGTTATTTATAGAATAGATCATAGAGAATATTCTTAGTCTTAGGAATATATTGTAAATCGACTAGGACTCTTTGGTGTATAAAAGGAGGTCCTAGGGCATAGAGTTTAATATCTAGAAATCTTTTGATTTTGATATCGTTATAGCTTCAAGGTTTGTAACCCTAATACTAGGAGAATATTCGTATTATCCTTAATAATATTGAAGCGTATTGTGTTTATTGTGTGTTACAGTTTCATTAAGAATTCTTCTTATTGATTAAAGATTAGATTCCACATAATCTTTAATATATTCAACAAAGTTTCTACTATAATTATGTTGGATTTATTTAGCATAACTAAACCTTAACAAGCATAAGGAATTAAAGATCTATTGAAGTGGGATCAACAGTAAGTGTTACAGGTGGTACACTTGGGTACCGTACCCATGTTTTCTCTCCCGATAGGGTTTGTGGTTGTAGCAAAAGCATTCCCAGTCCTAGTTCTCTTGTTATCCTCCCTTCCATTCCTATCCTTACTAGGTTCTCCCCCATTTCCTCTCTTCTCATGGTTCTTTTTTATTGACCCATTCCTAAGGGCCTCATCAGTTAGTTTGCCGGCAATCTGCACAACCTTTTGGATCGTCTTTGGCTCCGTTGCTGCCACCATTCCTCGAATTTATGGAGCAAGGCCATACACATACCTTTCAATCCTCTTACCTTCCGGGCTTACTAAGTGAGGAACTAACCTAGCCAACTCATAAAACCTATCAGTATACGCAGCATGGCCAGCCCCGACCATGGCGTGATTCTACAACTCAGTTTCCAACTTTTGCATCTTATTACTCGGGCAGAATTCCTCTCTAGTCAAAGTCTTAAAGTCTTCCCAAGGCATACCTACAGCGACCTCTCGACTTCGTGTGCGGATTTAAGAGTTCCACCATGTGAGAGCCTTACCAACAAATAAACCAGCAGTGTACTTCACCTTCTGACTATCCCTACACCCACTAATATATTGAACTGATTTCATCTTCTTAATCCAACATGTATAAACTATGGCACCTCCCTTACCATCAGACTCCTTTGGGTTACAAGCTAAGAACTCCTTATAGGTACAACCCCTACTAACATCACCCTGGGTGTTGTCATTGGCGGCATCGTCATTTTGATTCCTACCATTCCCTTGACCTCTACCTTGGTCGCCTACTTGGGCTACAATAGTGGGAAGTAAATTTTGCAACTGATGTGCAATGATGGTGGAGAAGTCGGGGACGACGTCGTTAACACCATCATCAAACCTCCACTAGCCCCTGACAACCTACTTGGCCACCTTGACATCAATCCTACCATTACCCTCGATCACACCCTACAAAAACGAGAATGACATCTAGTCCTAAACCACCAACCTACTATGTCGGTTCGATCACCCGTCTATCCCCCCTCCTCATGATGTCGGCATCGTGCGGCAGTTGCTCGGCCAGCACTTTGTGTCGTCATCCTTGGCGGCATTATCTACACGAGGGAGGACATAGGTAATTTTAAGGAGGTGGGACGGTCAATACATATAGGATAACTTAATATACTATACCACACATCATACGGTCCTAAGGTGTCAACACCGATTTATGTAGACGATAATACTAAATATGCGTGAGTCATGATACGTTTATAATTACGTTGGCCACCGTATTTATACTTGTATCCTTTCCTAGTTGTACTAAGTATTAGGCTCACATATTTCAGTGAATGACTTAACTAGTACTATATACTATATAACCACATAAGCATGTATAAGTGGAACACCACGCACATAGATCCTATGACGCAACTATATGCAAGTTCCTAGGTTATAGTCTAGGCCAAACCAACTAGTTCTCTATAGCCTTGGCTCTGATTACCATTCTGTCACACCCCGTCATAGGCGAAAACACGGGAATGCAACATAATGATCAATCATAACACAAGATACATAATAGAGAAATACTAAGATGCATAAATGAAAAGTGTCATGATGACCATCAACCTCAATACCACCTTGAGTGATGTCCCAAATCAAGAACACAACACATAGTCGCCACTTATTACAATCATAAGCCCACGGAGGGGTTCATACAACCTTGAACCTCAATCCTCAAGAAAACTAATCCATAACATACTTCAAAAGCAAGACCTCTCAAACATGATCCATACATTATGCACTTAAAGTCTGCTATTACACATCTCAACCTTAACGATCATTTTCTTCACTTGAAAATGATACTCAAAAACGTCAACAATAATGTTGGTGAGCTTGTAGGTTTGATTCAAAACCCAGTCGATGTGCTAATATTTTCAACAATAGACAATAGTGCTATATGACAGTGAATATATGCAAACAAACTCATGACTTAGCATCCTCGTTAATCATGTACCAAGACCTAGCATCCCCGTTAGTCACAACCAGCATATCATAATGCTCTTGGACTCGCAACTCTGATATGTCACTTACGCACCTAAAAGGCCTACCAGCTGGAGTACTAGATTAGGGCAGGACCACACAAGACATGGCAAATCCTTGCCAATCACATACATTGCCGTGCATCTCGATGCATGCAAGTACAATTAAACCACATAATATTCACATAGCATTCATAAGTACATAAATTGTCCCAAAAACAAAACCACGTTTCGCACAGTTCAAAAAACAGTTCAAAACACATTTGAGTATCATTTTCCCCTAACGGAAAAACAATAAAAATAGGGCTATGAGAACTCACCTCAAGCAAAGGCCTCAACCAGCCAACTCAGTATCACACAAGCAAATGCAACGACGTCCGCACACGACCTAGTCCAGTTAATTTCCCATTTTAATCATTTATTTCCAAAACAGTTTTCAGGTTTCGATGCATAGAGGTCAAATGCATGTTGTACGGTTATCTTTAATGTTTTAGTGGTGTGATGGTTGATGACTTGACTTCAAATGATACCATATCCCAACTCATATCTCAGTATAGTATACTTATACTATTTAAGCAAAATAGTTAAGTAAAGCAAGTAATTTCTTATAATAAATACTTATAAATATACTTCGATATGTCCATTCAGTACATTTAGTTACCATAAATATACCATTTATACTATACGAAATGAAACGTTTGTTTACGCTAAACATTTTAGAAAAGTTTTGAGAAAAA